>JAULCA010469410.1:0-20670 GCA_032360845.1 Crassadoma gigantea | reverse complement strand
CATAGTAGTTATAATACGGTGGACATGCAGGGGAGGAGGAGTAGGGAAAACAATTTCTTTGATTAACCAGCTTGGAAATCTTCCTGTGATTACATTTTTTTCAGTAGAGTGTCACGTGACATCATACCACAAAAACTAGTCGTCAAACCCGTAGTCATGCTGACTACGTTTCCGGTCGACCAGCCCTTATCCGGGTTCGCTACATTTTTCATTTCCGGAATAAAAGAACTAGTATTACATGCAACATGAATTATTGAATATAACAAATACAATCATTGACTAACATAAAATGGGCATTTACTAAACAGATAGTATAAATTACCTTATGTATAACATAAATACAGTTATTCTGAAATATATTATAACGTTACAATCAAATGTTGTATATTATATTCATACGTTGACATCAACTAAAACAAACAACAATACACGCGTTGATTGTGCAATTCCGTGTGAAATATAAATTCTTATCCTATCTTACACAACCAATCAATTTAAAAAAAATGACGCTTCATACCGACTAATCAAAATAGTATAAGGTATTTTATGAAAATATAAAGTTATAAAATTTAATATTAGCTGATTTGATCAAATATTTAAGCGCCTCCTACGATGTATTAAAACAACACGGAAAAAGCATTTAATTTGATATAAAAAATTTGATTCCCAGAAAAACAATAACGTATCTAACGTGTCACATAGTTTCAAGACCGACTCGCCCATTTTTCAAGCTACGACTGGTTGAGTTTCATACGTACATTGTCTGTGTTGAGAATACATTTTTGGTATCATACAGTTCTTAACTGATGAGTCTTATTGCATCATAAGCATGAATTACATGATTAAATGTTGAAAAGTTATTTGAAAGACGACAATGAAAACCAATTTATTAGTTGTCAATAACGCCTGAATCATAAGCACACAGCATATATACGTTTGAAATCGTATATTAAACATTGAATTGGATTGGATATTAAGAATCAAGGATCATTTTTACATACCTTTAGGATGAACACAGAACATTGATAGTATTACGAAGCGATGTAGATGACAGAAAATTAACTACATCAGGTATGCAATAATGTATTTTTCCAGTATAAAAGATGTCGTTTTATATATATCAAGTTTATAATCCAATGAATGTTTATAAACAAATCAAGTCAATTGAGAACAACAAAAACATTTTCTCAATAAATGTATTTTCCAAAAAGATATTATCGACCTGTAATGATAGCATTATCCTTGCTCCCTTTTTATTTACTTATATGATGTTTGTTTTTATCTAGTCTTATGCACTGTCCGGAGCAGCATGTGGAGGCCAAACCGATATTGTCGTTTTATTGTTGGACAAAGTAGCTGATCCCGAAACGGTGTGTTTTTCAATATATTGATATATGTGTTCATACACTTGCTCTTTAGTACGTAAAATGATTAAAAGTAGTCATTATTTGTAATCTTTATACCAGAATATGACAAGTGTAGAGAGAAGAAATTTAACGCCATGACATAAACAATAATGGTCAGCAAATATAAACAACGTAGTAATAAAACATGAAACAAAACAAAAACAGAGGGGTAAAATACAACAGAACGACTACAAACTTAAACACCGGCCGTTCTCTATTCTAAACATCAAAAAACTACAATTAAAGAATTTTGTTCCTATTCAGATATTAACTGTTATGGTCGAGAATTGAAATTCCATGTTAGATATGAATGCATGTATAGCTCTATTTCCAACACGATGAAATTTCACAATATCAGTTTTTAATCAGCTCCCTTTACGTTGGTTTTTATTTCTTAATTCACTAGAAATAACTCCATTTCCCATTTCTACGTCTTACCGAACCTATTCTGAATGTCTTTTGCGTATTGTTTGTGATCCGGATTTTCGTGAGTAAAATATAATGTAGCGACAGTAGCAATGTCTACTTTTCATTTCAACATTGGAATATGTGTGATTTAAAGAGACATTTTGGTTTGTAAGTGATTGAATGTTGTTAACCGATGTCAATTAAATATGCAGGAAGAACAAAAGAAGAGGAAAACAATTATATATTCAATGTTTTTCGACGTTAAACATTAAAACAAAATGATACTATAAAAACAAATCAGTTACAATGACCACCCTATCAAAATAGTACACCGCATAATTTTGTTGTCGTGTTTAGCATGCGAACAACCTAACTACACACAGGATATAATCTGCTCTTTTTTTCCCTAATAATAACACAAATACCTATCTAGTCGAAATGAGCATTTATTTGATTAAAATGCCAGTAATGAAATTATGAGCAATGGATATATCTTGATGGTATAAATGCAACAAAAGATTGGGGATCTTTAATAGAAAAACGCCTGGTATAAAGGCAACAATAGATTGGGGAACGCCACACGCGATCCACACATAGTAGTTATAATACGGTGGACATGCAGGGGAGGAGGAGTAGGGAAAACAATTTCTTTGGTTAACCAGCTTGGAAATCTTCCTGTGATTACATTTTTTTCTGTTAAGTGTCACGTGACATCATACCACAAAAACTAGTCGTCAAACCCGTAGTCGTGCTGACTTTGTTTTCCAGTCGACCATCCCTTATCCGGGTTCGCTACATTTTACATTTCGGGAATAAAAAGACTAGTATAACATGCAACATAAATTATTGAATACAACAAATACAATAAATGACTTACATAAAATATTCATTTACTAAACAGATAGTATAAATTACTTTATATATAACATAAATACAATTATTCTAAAATATATCATAACGTAACAATCATATGTTGTATATTCATACGCTGACATCAACTGAAACAAACAACAATACACGCTTTGATTGTGCAATTCCGTGTAAAATACAAAATCTTATCCTATCTTACAAAGAAAAAACCAATTTTGAAGTGAAAAATGACGCATTATGCCGACAAACTTAAAATAGCATAAGGTAGTTTATGAAATATAAAAGTTATAAAATTTGATATTAGCTGATTTGATCAAATCTTTAAGCGTCTCCTACGATGAATTAAAAAAACACGGAAATAAGCATTTAATTTGATGCAAAAATTTGATTCCCAGATAAACAATGTACGTATTTACCGTGTCACATAGTTTCAAGACCGACTCGCCCATTTGTCAAGCTATGACTGGATGAGTTTCATACGTTCATTGTCTGTGTTGAAAATAAATATTTGGTATTTGGTATCATATATTTCTTAACTGATGAATTTTATTGTACACATTGTTTTCCCTTTTTTATTATTTTATTTTGCGAACAGTCTTATTGCATCATAAGCATAAAGTAAATGATTAAATATTGATGAGTAATTTGAAGGACGCCAATGAAAACGAATTTATTAGTTATAAATTACGCCTGAATCATAAGCACACAGCATATATACGTTTGAAATCGTATATTAAACATTGAATTGGATTGGATATTAAGTATCAATGGTCCTTTGTACATACATTTATGATAAACACAGAACATTCATAGTATTACGAAGCGATGTAGTTGACAGAAAAATTAACTACATTAGATATGCATTAATGTATGTTTTCCAGTCTAAAAATGTCGTTTTGTATATCAAGTTATGAACCAATAAATGTCTATAAGCAAATCAAGTCAATTGAGAACAACAAAAACATTTTCTCAATAAATGTATTTTCCAAAAAGATGTTATCGACATGTAGTGATAGCATTATCCTTGCTCCCATTTTAATTACTTATATGATGTTTGTTTTTATCTAGTCGTATGCACTGTCCGGAGCAGCATGTGGAGGCCATATCGATATTGTCGTTCTATTGTTGGACAAAGTAGCTGTTCCCGAAATGGTATGTTTTTCAATAAATTGATATCTGTGTTCATACAATTGTTCTTCCGTACGTAAAATGATTGAAAGTAGTCATTATTTGTAACCTTTATACCAGAATATGACAAGTGTAGAGAGAAAATATATAACGCTATGACATAAACAATAATGTTTAGCAGATATAAACAACGCCGTTTACCTAAAATATGATTTTGACCCGTAGTGTTGATTTTTCCTTTTTGATTATTTAATTTTGCAAATTGTGTTATTGCATCATGAGCATTAAATAAATGATTAAATGTTGAAACGATTTTTGCAAGACGTCAGTCAAGACAAATTGTTTAGTTTTCAATAATGCGTGCATAACAAGTGCATAGCATATATATGTTTAAGATCATGTATTGAAACATTGTTTTTGATTGGTTATTTAGAATCAAGGGTCATTGGTACATACTTTATTATTACGAAGCGATGTAGGTGACAGACAATCGGCTATATCAGATATGCATTAATCTATGTTTTCTAGTCTCAAAATATGTCGTTTATGTATATCAAGTTAATAAACTTGTGTTTTCTAATATGTTGGTATCTGAGTTCCAAAATTTGCTCCTGAGTTCCAAAATTTGCTCCTAAGTACGTTAACTATTTTTAATCTTTATACTAGAACATGACGATTGTAGAGAGAAATGTAATGCCATGACATAAACACGAATCTTAAGTAGATATAAGCAAAGCAGTAATAGAAAGAATAAAAACATTAAACAGGGGGTAAAATACAACAGAACGACAACGAAAAATTGATTTTCTTTCTTTTCGATTTACCGGACGGACACTGATAGTCTTTTGCATGTTGTTTCTGATATGGATTTTCGGAAGTCAAGTATATAATACTTTGACAGCAGTGACCATATCGGCATTGCTAAATGGGTTTATAAATATTCAATTGCCTTCACCCTTGTGAACTAAATGTCCATGAAGAAGTTTAGAGGCGGAGGAAACATTTATATGTGGACACATTTAATGTTTATTCTGATTAAATGGGGTTTTTGTTTTACGTTTAACAATAATACATAAAATTAGTTTTAAAAATCATTTAAAATCATCGCCATATCAAAATGAACTATAAATAACATGTATTCCAAACATAATTCAACAATAATAGTTTTTATGCTAACTTCATACGCAGGCATCAACTAAAACACAACAATACACGCTTAAATTTTGCAATCCCGAGTGGCTAGTGACCAGTTTCTGTGCCGGATCATTCATATCGCAAAATTATATATTTGCATGCTAGCATATGGTATTTTGTTTTATGAATTTTAATTTGATAGCACTTTCAAGCGCTTCCTTCGATGCGTTAAAAGATTGCTTCCCACACAAACAATGTACGTATTTAACGTGTCGCACCGTTAAAACCAACTCGTCCCTTTGCTAAGCTATGACTGGCTGAGTTTTACATGTTCATTGTTTGTGTACAAAGTTACACTTTGATAACTATCACATTTTATTTGTCAAATGACGAATTTTGATATATTTGTTTTCGGGATCTTTTCAGTAGCTGTGCTGTCGCTTAATGTGTGGGGAAATCACACAGGCGTTCACGTTGATTAATGATAATTTTATATAATTAACATTACAAGTATTACAATGTACATCATATCCCTAACAATGCAAGACGCGTGTGTGTGGTGCAAATTACAGCTTCGCTTACAAATGCCACAACGACCCATGGGGGTCAAACGCGTCGAGCATTGTATACGTAAAACACAGTTAGTCAATCACGGGTATCACACGTAAAACACAGTACCTTGGACGTGTTCAACGCACTGGCTATACTAAGCCCACTTTTACCTTGTTTTCGACCATTCTTGGAAATCAGCAGTTCACCATGGTCACCGTCTTCTTCACCGTCTTCCCGCTTTCCCCCCGACCCAAGATGAGTTTATTTGTTTTTATCTGACTTAATGTTCTGTAAAAGGGAGGTAATGCCTGACTCCCTTTCTGAAGGTAGCACACCAATAACGTGATACGGTCGCTACATATAAACTATATAACATACACATATGAAAGTTCTTGACGCCTACTGAAATATTAAATGTAAGGTTTGGAACGCGTACACATACCTTATTCATATTTATCCAATACACACCTATTCATCTTCACAACTCCCCATTTTAAAGAAAATACACATGCACATATCCTGCTTAACACGCGATAAATATGTAATTTAATCAACCCATCACAGTCATATATTATTCATCTTAACAACTATCAAATTCCACGTTTGTATATTGTCTACTGAGACAATCAGCACAAACATTAGCGGACCCTTTTGATCAATTCATCATTTATAATTCTGCGAAAACAGTGGCGATCTCAGGATTCTGTAACACTCTATCTTGCACTTCTGTGTGCATCATGCTCTCCCATAGAGATACATCTGAAACTTATTATGAGAAGTTCTTGTTACACAACTAATATGTTTTTCTATGCGACGTTTCGATGACTAGTACGAAGGTGTAAATGTGAACGAGTTGTCCATAACATCGATGTCGATTTCAGCTACGCTGGAAACGTATGTACCGTAGGTGTTATATATTTACCGAAATGACTCAATTTAGCTACTCTTTGTTAACACTTAGTCAAAGATGTGAGAGAGCCTTTGAGCCCCCTCGTCTCGATTAAGAACTGGCCCCCTGCGGCGTTTCAAGATGGCTTTCTTTATCTGCCGCTTGAACAGATTGCTCTCTCTGTCTGATGAAGGTGGCAGTGTACACATCGCACTAGTCATCGAAACGTCACATAGAAAAAAATATTGGTTGTGTAAAAAGAACTTCTCATAATACATACTTACCAACCTAAAGAAAACATCTGAAACTTCTTGTTGCAAACATTATTGCTAGATATTCCCTCTTAATAAGTAGTTTCTTTCCCTATCCAGCAATGTATTTTGTTGGCATAAGCAACCGGAAACAAACCATCTTTTTGTTCTTGCATCAGAACATCCTCAGATTTATATCATCAGCACTTGACTGAACAATAAATGGTTTTGATAGATTGGGCAATCGCAAAACTAGGGTCTCAGTCAGCATATATTTCAACGGTGTGGGTATAACTGTGTAAGAGCTATACAAAAGGACAGTTTTATAAACTGGACATGATAATGTCAATTATACCATATAAAGAAAGCATTTTATTTTCTATCAAATACCTCTTTGTTGCAGATTTAAGAAAGAAAATTCTGAAAAATAAAAATGTATGTTAGAAAATTATTTTGAAAGAAATGTTGCCTATATTTATCAGATACTGAAGGCGGCGTTGGTGACATCGGTGCCGCCCAACCCCTTCCTAACACACACTTTTTCGATTTTATACGGTACTAATGATTCAGGTATAATTAATTAAAGCGTAATTTCAAATTAATGAAAACTAATCCAGCTCCCAAACCCCTATGAAGTCCTTTGTTATCTATATGCCTGACAACCATATGTTTCTGACGCATAATGAAAAGGGCTTTAAGTGTTAATCATCTTTATTCTGCATTATTATATACCCGAAGTTACTCACCCCCATGCAAGGTGGTCGTCTTTAAACTTTCCCTGTTCAATATTTGAACGAAATTAAAACGTTTCAATCAGAGACTATTAAAAGTAGTATAAGCTATTCAATTAGTTACAAAATGTTTGTTTGGACTTACCCTGATATGTCGGAGTAATCATTCTCCTCAAGCGTTGGTTGAGATATCTCATTTATACTTCTAAATTCTCAGATTTTATGCGAGATACGTCGGTAAAGGACGTTTCTGCGTCCGCAGGGGCCCAAAGTCTAAGTTATTTCTCGGTTGCGGTTGGAAGAAGGGGTGGTATTTATTTCGAGAAGTGATGTTTTGGTATCTGCACGACGCCGGAATACAGTGTGGATATAGGGGAAATCCGGGTAAATACAGACGGGCAAGTAAATACGGACAGTTCTTTTATGAATCAATCATAATCCATTATATATTATTTAATCAAACTCATTCTAGACGTAGATCGATCATTGGTATGAATGTTTGTCTTTGTTGACGATCAGTATCCGGGATATCCAAACGTCGTAAAATAGCATTGGCGCGTATAATACTTTTCGTCGTCATACGAGCACTTTGCGGTGCGTCCGGAAACTTGATTTCCGGAAAAAGTTACCCGAAAAATAAGCCACGATTCGAGACAACAATTACGTTACAGTAATCTTCACAAAACATACACATTACCTTTATATTATACTCTGCATGTTGTTACTTGTATATTTTCCCATTGCAGTAGTGTTTCAATATAAATCTTTTTGAAGAACTGATGTCTGAGGTGTCCGTAATTTTCCCTAGGATTTGTATTAGTCGGGTAAATACGGACAGTTCTTAATTGATCAATTAATAGTAGTGTGGTTCTTACAAAAGTCTACTTGTACCATAGCTGAGACGACACATCCACCTTATTTCTCTTGGTATGCTTCAAACGTATATAAGATGACATTTCATTAAAAAATATGATTATGAAATAAGAGAAAATATGATAATAAAATTTAATAGTAATCCACAGAAATATTAGACAGCTTTTGGTTCCTTACCAGTTAAATGTATTATCAGTATGCTTCAAAGGTATTTTTTTTAAATACTGTATTTCACGAAATGAGTTGATATGGAATTTATTGTTTTCTCAACATTTTCTCATTTTCTCCCGCGCTTCTTCCCTCGTCCGTTGTTCTCCCATAAACGTGACGCCATATTCATATCTAAATGACGTAATCACAACTGACGTACCTGTTTGATTGGCGGCGATACATGCACTACACATCTACTTTGAAGTACGACAGCTGTTCAAGGTTTTCAACAAGTTCAGAAGGGCTCGTCAACAGGTAAAATGTGAATATCAATATGTGTATAACATATATTTATCAAATCCTCGCCTGATTTGGTAACCTTTCAGCATTACAGGTGCTCCTACTTCTCGTAAAAGACGGGCAAAAATAATCTTAAAAATCCTGTGAGTTCCCATCCCCCAAAAATTCTCCCTTTCTCCTTATTATCCTGATATTTTTTTGGAAATAGTATTGCGATATTTATGCGTAAATTATTCATAAATAACATGTCTTCCTATGTGATAGCTAGGCCTATATACATTTCTCAAATTATTATTCCAAGACTTTATTTTTATAAAAATAATTGTAAATTGTACATCCTTTAGGAGAATTACGTATTTTCTGCAGGCTATATTGCTATATAAATATCTGACTATGATATCACTTTAGTTATAGTTAGTGTCATTAAAACAGGACACCATGCTACTTTTGCCGATATGGTTTTGCAAGTTAGCTCTTCTTAGTAGAGAATCGACGAAATTTAAAATCATTTATACCTACATGAATATTACAAAAACGGAACTAGATAAATATCTAGCTTAGTGCAAAAATTTGATCAAACTAGAAAAAGTCGAGACATAAGACATTAATGCCCCCGTTCAGGGACGTGGCAGGACATGGGCAACACTTATTCCCCCCTCCCACCATTTTATGGCATAGGCATAAAAATGTGCCTATCAGCGGTGTCAAGTAATAAAAGTCACGTGCCTCAAAGCAGCAGTCCCGCGTAGCCATGCGTGTTAATCGGCATGTCCTTACTGATACAAATAAGTCCGTTATCATGAATGTCTGTACTACATGTAAAACTGTGTATTGTTTGTTTGTATGGATTTTAATGTCCCTGAAAGCACGTGTACCTATTTACTATAGCAGAATTACTTTTATTGATATATACAAGAAAAAGTACAAAAATGTCGTTTTTCTTTGTATGAATATAGAGGAAATAACGATTTAAAAGGAAAAATAACGAAGTCCTCCTTTAAATATATATATTGTAGGGTTGGAACGATATATCATATTGTACCATATCGTAATATCTTCTTGTGTATCGTATCGAGAAAACAAATTGTCTGTATCGCAATACATTTTCAATACTGCAATAACCAATCAATGTCTGATTAAATTCTAAAATTGTGTAGTTATTGTTTGGGAATCCTTCAGTAGAGATTTGGGCTACGGTGAAACAAGTTTACTTACTTCATAAACAGGATCTGTGATATTATTTTCGTTCATACTATGCACTTATTTTATTTAATACAAAATAGACAATCCTACACGAAGATCCGAACATGTGCATTGAGTTTGAATTAAAGACAACGAATTTGTTTGGGTTGGTGGTCACTTTTAATTTCACGGAGAATTAACAGTTCGCCATGATGTACAGACACAACATCCTTATTACATTTTTTGTTGTGATGAAGTTTATCTCCAAACAAAACAAAAATAAAACATCCATATATATGATATGTATAATCAACACATATATCTACAAAGGCTAATGGAAGTACAATACATACGATGAGTCGACTCTGCAAAAAGCTGTTGAAGCTGTTATTTCCGGAGCCCTGTCTATTCGGAGAGCAGCAGCTTCGTATGGGTAACCTAAGTCATACATGGTGACTTGGTTACCGAGAAGTACAAAGAGCCTGGAAAACCGGGAAGGAGACCAGCTTTGCCATCCGGTATACGGAAGCCTGAGAAGTTGGCTACGTCGAGGGCGATGATGTTAAATCCGGTAGTAGTTCACAAGTATATGGATGACCTTGGCAACATCCTGGAAAATCTTCAGCTGAAGGACAAGCTTCATCTCATCTGGAACTGCGACGAAACAGGGAAACAGTTTGAGCACCGGCCAGGCAGGGTCATAGCGGATAAGGGTGCAAAAAGGTCGTAGGGAGAACTACATCCAATCACACAAACATCATGATTATGGCTTGCGTGAATGCAGCGGGCTCAAAAATGTCCCCTAGGCTTATAGTCAGGGGTAAGTCTTCAAAAACCCTACATGGTTTCAACACGGAAGTAGCTCCATCCGGAACAAAAATGGGACTACCAGGAGAGGGGATGGATGACGGATGTTATCGGTGAGAGATGGTTACGCGACATTATTTTGGCAGAATTTGGTTGGGTTTTATTTTGGTTAACGTCTTAATAAAAGTTAAGTCATTTAAAGACGACCTCCCCTGCGTACAAGATGCATGCGTGTAGTGGATGTGCGTGTGTCCTGGGAGGCTGCGATATGTTCTTGTACTGTCTCCTTGTGATAGCGCGGAACTGATGCCGACTTTATAGTGCTACTACACTGAAACATATTGCCGAAGACAGCTAGTAGGACATCCCGCCCGGTCACATTATACTGACAACGGGCGAACCAGTCGTCCCACTCCTAAATTGCTGGGCGTTAAGCAGGAGTAGAAACAACGATTTTTATAGACTTTGGTATGTCTCGGCCAGGGGACAGAACCCAAAGCCTTCCTAGCACGGAAAGCCCCAGTTGTTGTTATTGGACGGCAATTCATCTCATGAGACGCTAGCCATCCTTGAAATGGCTCTCCAAGAATACATACATGTCCTCAGCAACCCACATCATACAACACATTTACTACAGCCACTTGATAGAGCAGTATTTGGACCATTGAATGCTGCATACAATAGGATCTGTTCCGAATACCTGAATGAAAACACGCTTAATTTGGCGACGAAGTGGATCTTCCCTGGACTATTGGCGCAGGCATGGGAATGTGGTTTGTCAACAGACAATATAAAGAGTGGCTTCCGGGCTTGTGAAAAATTCACCTTCAGTCGGACGGCAGTACCTTAAGACTCCTTTACACCTTCTATTCCTACCGATGTGCAATTGCCATCAACTATTACACCTACCAGTGCTAAAGATATGTCCCCTGATACCGATTCACGGCAGACGAGGAAGGAATCGCTACCATACTTATCACATCTACTGCTGACATCGGAGGAAATCATTGAAGAAAAACGAGATATTGCGTTAAAAGGGAAATAAAAACAGAAACTTAAAGTTGAACGACTACAGAAAAAGGAAGCACAGAAGCTGAAACTTGAAGCAAAATAGATTACACTGTAATAAACTACCTCTGACAACCAGAATCTAGATTTATACACGAGCAATACAAGAACTTAAGTATGCGAATGTGTTGGCTTTAGAGCGACTCATACCAAGATAAGAAACCCTTTTATCTAGATATATACATGTTGATATAAATACCATAGTTCATCGCTTCTGGAGGATCGTGCCCTCACTTCGTAACATGTACAGCAAAATTCTACTACTTTGTTGGACTCTCTGGAAGTAGTTCCTATTATTAAGTGTTAATGATCATAAATATACTGCAATTGAATGTTACAGCAGTGACGATGTTTATTTTTTCCAGGGGCCCTAAGTTTTTGCATAGCAAATCACGTATGATGTTACTTTGCATGTGGTTATATGTAATTGGCTAAGTAAATTCTTAAGACAATTTTAGACATAGAATCGTTTCATGAATGATATTGGGTAATTCTATTTCATATTTCAAAAAAATATATCCCAAACATAAAAAACCAACAATTGAAAACAAAAATCATCGATTAAATACATTGCGAATATCCATTGACCTCAGAATAATAGACCTATATCCTAACATTCAAAACACAAGATTTATACAATTTCTTATCACGAAGAATGTTGCCATATGTAAGTATAGGGCGAGTTGATTAACATGGACTTCAGAGATTATTCTGACCTGGTTATTTATATAAGGCTGTTACACTGATTTCGATTTGCAAGCAAATTTAACTGATATCACAATTAACACTATATAACACCTATAAAGATTGGTAAACTAACATTATGGACACCCCGCCAATATCACGAAATCGAAAGTCGTTGCAAAACGACTGTGACAGGGGAGGTAAGCTATAATTACAAACTGACCGGTATATTGTATGCCGGAAGGATGCATCAAATTATTGCAAAACATTGTTGCCATTTTCTATGGTTTTATAGGGTCAGTGCATTATTAGAGTAGCATGTCCGTATTTATCTGACACGTGTCCGTAATTACCCTACACATGTCCGTTTGACAACCGATTCCTCTATATTCTGTGTTTTGGTTTATAATTTAGTGTTCATTTTACCGGCCAAGGAGCGTGTTTTAGTAGTCATCATTTCGACGCCGAAATACAGTGTGGATAAACTTAAAACATCTTATATTACTCTTTCTAAGGACTAAATCTAATTCCGTGTCTTTACACAGCGGATTAAGTCCAAACAAACCTTTGAAATAACAACAGCCACAGTTAACAAGGATGACCACACTTTTAAACAATAATAAGGCAAGGTAAGGTAAAAGCAAAGACCAGATGGCAGTTGGAATTAATTCACTATTGTTTATGAGAGTAAAATCAGTGGTGTTTGTGCAATTTACTATTCAAAATAACGGTTAAGACAAAGCAATAAAAACAATTTCGGTTTAAAGCTGTTTAAAGGAGGGAATTCCGTAAGTAATTCAGATTTCGGATTATGTTTTCATCACTCAGACAAATTACTCTGTGTAACTTGCGGTACAGTCTAAGTCCGTGGGTACAGCAATGAATATATAAAGCTGAAAGGGTGGGTAGAATGTATTCATAATTATTATTACACGGAATTCGCTTGCAGCATTTCAGTTTGATTTGTAAGATAACACAGGAATAATATGCAAACTCATCACTTTCACTTGTTTTATAAATATAAAGATATTCATATCCAATATTTTCCATAAAAAAGGTTCATTTCTTTTCCCTCTTCTAAACATTAGCTATCGCCTAGTTTAAATAAAATCAAATAATTACAAAAACGTTATTTACTTTGAGTTGTTAATTTTTTCCGACAAAATGATAAAATATATTTTTAAAAGTTCAGAATTTGAGACTTAAAACAATAAACTACCCACTAGATGTATCCGTATGTATTGTTGATGTTTAAGAACAATTGTTTTAAACTTTTCCTGTAACCTTATCTTGAACTAAAATTTGGGAAAATATAGAAGTTAAAAAAAAGATAAGTGAGAAACCACCAACTCTAAATATACTTTTAATGTTATGAATTCATATAAAAAAGTGTGTTTTGGCGTCGTGAAGATTAACTGATTAGATGGTAAATGTAATGTGCTGTTGAGTTCCAAACGATACACAACTATGTCCGAAGTATACTCATACTTGATCTTTGTATAAAATTTAACCAAAATCTGTCAAAGAATAAAGTTGCCAAGTGTTTATTTTGAATCGGGACGGGACTAAGGGCAATAACTTTGTAAATAAGGGAGCGCCAACTCAAACTCATTTGAGATATTGCCATAACAAAATTACATTTTAATTTTCGTGAAATTCTATTGAGAAATAAACTATTGAGAGTGCTGACACAATTATATCTGAGGGAAATTAACTAAGGGCAATAACTCTGTGAAAAAGGGGGCGCTGGTTCGAGATATTGCCATAATGAAAAGACTTTTAAGTTTTATGAAATTCCGTTTAGAAATAAACTTTTGAGAGTGCTGAAATGAATTCGTGAGAGCGCTAACAAAAAGTGTAACATACGTACGTACGTACATACGGGCAGAATTCTATATCCCCTCCAAACTCCGTTTGCGAGGGGATAATGATTAACTTTGACGGGTTTACTACAAATATCTTTCCCCGAATCTCTTACTTTGGTTGTCATGATAGGCAGATGTTTAGTATGATTTTTATGAGGCTGATGATTTTGCATTGGCTTATGCTTTCTGTTCAATACTTTTTAGAAGGAATTATCAATTTTTTGATGAAAATGCCTGTAGTACAATGTACGCAATTCTATGAGTTCATCGGTAAACGATTGTTAAGTATTTAACATACATTATTACTACACAACCATACTACATACAGTTGTATGACCGAAGAGCTTATTAACAACAGCGATCATATTTTAGACAATGCTTAAGTAGTTTCGATTTGCAAGTTGATTGGTCGAAAACATCGCATGAAGTGTCATTAATGACATACTCGTACACTCGCCTTGACCACTCTAGTTTGAGAAAGATAATGCATTTTATTCAAAACAAAGCAAGGCACACTCACTTGCAGATTTATGGATTTTTTAAAGCAAAGCAAAGCGCACTCACTTGCCAGCACATTTCACAGAAAACGTTTTTTACGCGTAAGTTGCAAAGTTTTTTTTTGTGAAAACTTCTTTGGTAAGTGATATAACTTTCTGGCTTCCAATGATTTATTATTGTTATTAATCGATGAAAAAGGTAACTTTAACAAGTATTATTACATTGTATTTATCACTCTTGTTGGCTCGGATGAAAACTCCAACTTGTTTAAATGTAAAAAAACAACAGAACAGGCGGTAAAACCTTGTTTGCGTACTGCTTATGTCATATACTTTCTAAATATCGATAGTTAAATCGAACATTGGCCGTCTTGGTAAATGTGTTTCATGTATCCACAGCATCATCTTAACATTATATGTTTGAAGTGAGAGGAGAAAGAATTAAAAGACCTGCATCAAATATTTTACTATCAAAATGAAGGGAAGTAAGTTTTTTATAACCTTGTCACAATACTCATCATGATTATATAGTTTGTTACTCCTTATGTGAATTCAGGTCGAGAAATTGACAAGTTGGCGTTTTTAATCAGTAATGGAGAAATTCTTAACTGTACAGTCGTACTTTTTAGAGGCATCTATCGGGGACTTTATTACTAGCGAACAAACCTTCAAGCCAAGGAGAGAAAGTAACTTCTCGGTTTTTTTGCTTAACCTCTCGGAATATAAGTATTGCATCTACATTGTATTTTGAATCAAAATCATCTTCCAACAGCATTTATAACATTGTTTTAAATGAATGAATGTTTTGACGCTTATTGTACTTTCTGCGGTTTAAAATTCTCCCTGCGTCACTCTCTCAGTGCGTGCATTCTCTAATTGAACTTGTCTGTTCTTACTCAAATCCAAATGAGAACAGAAATATATAATTAGAGGGTATGTACTATAATATTTATAATTCATTCTTGCAATGTATTATGTAAATTCAAGAATGAGTTATGTGTGAACTCGGACGCATAACTAACACTGTGTTGTCGGTCGAAAGCGTAGTTCTGTACATGTTTACTTCACCAAAAGGCCCAGATATTGCTGCTATTTTGGTCGTAGTTATTTTTACAATAGATGTAACTGACCACACTCGACATTTGCTTCAGGTTATGTCATCATCAACAACATAAACCCTCGTTAGGAGATATATATTTTCAGTATCGACTTGAAATTCAGGTAATAAAAAAATTACTTCACCAAATTGTCCCTTCAACATCGCCATGAAATACCCGATCCTGTTTAATTATCACTTTGTATAAGATCATATGTATTGATGCTTAATATGTACAATATATCGATGTACTTCTTGTCTTTATAGGGTCGAGCGATACAATTTGCAGAACAATACGGACACAAAGAAATTGTTGAGATCTTAAAGAATTGGCAAGATAAACAGGTATCAATAACATTTACCGCATCTTATTTTCTGTGCCTCGTGATAACCTACAATGGAAAAGTATGCATACAAATTAAAATAATGATAGTTAACGACCCTTTGACTATTTTCATATTTATGTTTTCTGAAACTTAAATATCTCTGCTTTATTCAAGAAGAGGATGATTCGATCCGAATTCATTGCAATGACAAACATGTATTGGAAATAAAATCTGCATTAAATATAGTAAAAACCTAAATTACCTAGTTTAATTTCAATATGGGATTAAACGGGTATTTATGATTTTTGTTTATGAAACCTAACACTAACACTGAGTTCTTTGACATGCAACGAATAGTCAATTGTAGTCAATACGATGCCAACTATAAAGTAGTCCCTCATACGTACCATCAACATTACCTGTAGCCAATACGATATCAAATATAACGTAGTCCCTCGTTTGTACCATCAACATTACATGTAGCCAGTACGATGTCAAATATAACGTAGTCCCCCATACGTATCATCAACATTACCTGTAGCCAGTACGATGTCAAATATCACGTAGCCCCTCATACGTACCATCAGCATTACCTGTAGTCAATACGATGTCAAATATATCGTAGCTCTTCATATGTACCATCAACATAACCTGTAGCAAATACGATATCAAATATTAGGTAGTCCTTCATACGTAACATCAACATTACAAGTAGCCAATACGATGTCAAATATAACGAAGTCCCTCATATGTATCATCAACATTACCTGTAACCAATACGATATCAAATATTAGGTAGTCTTCCATACGTAACATCAACATTACCTGAAGCCAATACTCTATGTCCATTAGTCTATGGCCCCGTTTACCAATATACTATGTACGACATATCCCGTCGAAGGCACCTAGCTGCAATTTACCACTGCTGTGAACTGTTTAATGTCGTCTGGTTTGGTATCAGTTTACCAACAAAAAAGTACTATATTACATCAGTGAATGATTATTTGGACTCCATACTATGTATCAAACCAAAAAGGGAGATAACTACAAAACACACAATCCTGATCAGGGTGAAAGCAATGAGGCACACCGCCTCAAAAACTGTGTTATTTTGCCATATACAGGTAATAAGTATCCACAACAAAAATAAAGGATTATATCTACTGCTTTAAAATAGCAAATGGTGTTATTTCTGAATCCATACTTGATTAGCACCAGTCTATGTCAGTTATTATTCAAGTCGTTTCGTGGGCGTATCCGTACCTGGGATATCTAGGTCTGCTCATATGCTATCTCCACATACCGTGGAGTGCGAGTATTTCCCCCATGAGGACCCTAACTACGAAGCTTTACTCATATTAGATTTTTATACATGTATGATTTCAGTTTTTTTTACTTTTTTGATTAAGTTCTTTCCGTCTTACGGCATCATTGTTACTCTTTGTTTAGAGAGCAAAAATATAGCGTCGTGATACAAACGATTTTTGCAGTACATTTAAGTAACGCAGTAATACAAAAAATTATTAAAACATGAGTCGAAATAGAACAGAACGAAAACGAACTGAACACTTTTTGTGATTTTTAACATTATAATCTATAATAATACGAATACACTTCTTTGTAGAATTTAATTGTAATGGTCGATAATGCCAAACGTTTGCTTGAAATTCCGGGTAACAATATTCCAGATAGAAAAGATTGAGAATTGATCTTCAAATTATAGAGCTAGAGTTAAGTTAAGATAGACAAAGAGAATAAAGCGGGAAAAAGAACAAGAATGCTTTGCGCATGTTTTAGGTCAGTGTCAAGTCTTCAATGGTCAGTTACAAACAATACAGTCCCACATATACATAGTCCGGACCTGTTGCGGATATACTGCGTTTCACGTTTATTGAAAAACGAAAGTACAAAATGTTTGAAAACCGGTTTCAGTGAGGTAGCATTATAAAGTTGGCATCAGTTCCGCGCTATCATAATAACACAATACACGAACATATCGCAGCCTCCCAAAACACACACGCATACACTTCACGCTTGCATCTTGCACACAGGGGAGGATGTCCTCAAATGACCTTAGCTGCTGTTTATAGGACGTTAAACCAAACAAGAGGGCCTGCATCGCTCACCTGTCTATCTAAGCAATTATGGCAAAATATTCTCCAAATGAGATCCATGGAATAGGCCAGACCCGAGGGCTAATCATTGTAGCATATCTGTATTATATTTGTCATGTCCAGTAATTGTATGTCCTTGAATGACCATGGCTGTTGGAAGGACGTAAAGCAATACTTAACCAAACCAAACCCGTACATGTGTACTGGTGTGTGAAATTATATTCTTACAAACATAAATGATTTCAACATATTTCCCATTAGCGGACCTAGGGTTGATGATCTAGGGGCCCGGGCAACTCCCTTTTTTCTGTTTAAATTTTTTTTGACCAAATTTTCACAGTGACCTATTTGTCAAATCTCTGCTACTTTCTTTGGCCATTTTTTCAAATGTGTAGCTTAAGTGTTATAAAATATAACAAAATGATGAAGAAACTTTTAAAAACGAAAATGTGGTTTTGTAAAAAGGCGTCCTTTTGTGATTTTGATCCCCGCTTTACCTTCGGATATCTTAGAATGGTCTCCAATCTGACCTTAATTTTATGTCATATATTGAAGGTGTAACCCCAAGGTACGTAAATACAAAAAATAAAACTTATCGGTGATAGTCAATAAGGCCCGAAATTGGCACTCCTCCTTTGAAATAATTTGAACATGGCCTTTATACATGATGATTGACATCCTACGAAACATCCCGTATATTGATATCTTAAATAATCTTAATATGCACGCCAATGATATTTAACACATAATGAGTTATCTAACGTTATATAATACATAGTATTAGTCAAACCCGTCAATATTGACATATTACAGACTGAACAGACTTTACAGAGACCAAAGGAAGATATCATCACTTCAACATCAGAAAACCTGGTGTCACTGCCAGAACCAACACCTGATGCCGCAGAAGGTAATACTAATCGCATTTATGTTTGAATAAATTTACAATGATGTAGTAGAGTTACAAAGTTGTATCATGAGGTGGGCTTTAAAATCATTATTTGAACTTTTTGGATTATTATCCCTTCTGATTAGAAAACGTGTTTAATTTTGAATTATTTGACAATCTTTTAAAACGTGCTTGAAATAATTTTAATCCATCTGAAAGTTGTTGGTTTTCATATTATATGAACCAACAAATTTTGAAATATTCCAGTTGACGTTTGTCTTTGATCTTCATGTTTGTTTGCTGTTTTTTTTTACATTTAATTTTGCCGGTCATCTATTGGTCCTTGTTATCTCACCTGCGTTGATAGGCCGTCAGGCATGATGTAGTAAAACTCTTTCTGACCAGTTAAATATCGTTCCCTCTTGTGTTTTAATACTTGAGGCATTTATTTCATTGTTCACCCACCACAGATAACTAGTTAACGCATATGCTAGATCATGTAACTACCTGTTCAGACACATTGGCTTTATCAGACAGTTCATAACAACTGATGAACGCAAGACTTCGATACATTCAATTGGTACCCCTAGGTTGGACTATGGTAATACCCCGCTCTGTAATTTATTTTACGCACAACACTGCAACACGCCTGGTTAATCGTATGCTAAATAGAGAGCACATCACACCAGTGATTTATTCATTGCTTCATGAACGATACAGGTCGCAGTTCAATCTTTTGGCGTTCTCATACAAGGAACATATGGAACGGCTTCTCATCATTTATGGGAGCGTATCCCATGTGTAAGATAGGATCCTTGTTGTGTGTCCCAAAATATCGTACTGTGACGTATTGCAACCGGTGGTTTGGAAGAGCTTCGGTCAAGTTACGGAATAGCTAACCATCTGCTACAAGGAAGTAAAAAACCGTGACTTTATTCTAGAAGAATAAAAGGACCCACCTTTTAACGACTGCATTTTATGCTGTTATGCGAAGATAAATTGATATTCATATGGAGATATTTAATATTAAATGTGGATTTGTATGCCTTCTTCATCTACTTTATGTATAACTCTCTCTGTAGGAATACAATTATGCATGTGCTGTTAAGCACTTGTGTGTGATTTTTGCAAATAATATAGGGTTCTTACTAAATTTTGTTGCTTATTGTTTTAATTTAGTCAGGTCCAAAATCATTTTGCAGTTCCTTCGAATATTTTTTTAAAAGAGGATGAGTACTTATCTTTTGTTTTGTTTTAATTCTTGATTCTCTTTTATTATCCGCCCTTTTGACGGCATACTCAAGGTTTCAACATGTTGGTATTGCCCAAGCATGATGTGAACATATTATTTCTAGAGATTTGCACTCTATGCAGGCATCAGTTATTGCTTCTTGTTCATTCCTAAAACAAAACACTATGGAAGACACTGGACAAGCCTTTAGTGTGTCAA
>JAULCA010469299.1:0-20685 GCA_032360845.1 Crassadoma gigantea | reverse complement strand
AGAATCAACATTAAAAGTTTATAATAATAATGATTTAAAGTTGTATTGGAATAATAATGCTATATAACAACAGAAATGATTGCAGAGAAATCGAACGTATGAATATCGATAAACAGTGTTCAGCGGGATAGATGTGTATGACCTTCACAAAAACAAAATAATTATATGGCTTTACTATACTAACCATCAAAATTGTGTATTTCCTAGTACTAGCCTAAACATGCATAACTACAAGTGCACTGTCTAATATAGTTATCATTTAATAGAGTTATACAGGGGTATGTCCTAATAACTGACCTTCACATAGAGTAATACACGTGTATGGCTTTAAATTGCTAACTTTCAAATGAGCGATATAAGTGTATGACCTTTAACTGCTTATCATTACATAGAGTAAACAAGTGAATGGTCTTTAATTGTTAATCTTTACACGAAGTGATATAGACAATGGCTTTTTATTGCTAGCTTTCAAAAGAATAATACAAGTGTATGATATTAACCTGCGAATCCTTACATAGAGTAAGCAAGTGAATGGTCTAAATTGCTAACCTTCAAAAAGTTATACAAGTGTATGATCGTATATTGCAAACCCTCACATAGAGTAATAACCGTATATGATCTTATTATTGCTTACATGCAAAAGAGTAATATAAATGCATGGCCTAATCACTAAAACTTTTAATAAAGTTATAAATATGTATAAACCCTTATATTGTAAACCTCATTGTTTGTCTGGATTTATGACATTGTTAGTATCAATTAAGTTTTATTGTAACCTAAATATCCATATACCCTTGATGTTTTTTTCCGTGGTGTATAGTGCAACGCTTGTAGACTCCAAAAGACATTAATTTCACAAACTGAAGGGTCATACGGTAACGAACTCCCTACTTTGTCATACCAATATTGGAGCGATCCAGAACCACAACCTCTCAATGACAACTTCATACAAGATTGAAGAGACGGAGGTATGGTCCCCCCAAGGCTCCTTTGTGATGATTATTTATAATTGCTCGATCATATCCGACCGAGATTTAGGAACGTGTGTATCTTACGACTCTCGCTTGTGACAGTTGTTGTTCCTAATTGCTTCTGTTTACCACAATGAGAGAGAGGGTTGGAGTACTCAAAAGCTCCTGTTAAAACCCGCTACAACAGTTGCAACTAGTGTTAATGGGTACAGAAATGTCGAACCCGCTCAATACATCGGATTCAATAATAATGGCGACAAATCATTGACCATTAGCTACACACATCATTACTTACATTAAAGTGTCTAAAATATCGATAGAAGTAGCCCCATAAGCTAGCTCAACTTGTCACTGCTCCGACAAGCACTGCCTAATACGACAGCGCTACGTCGGTTTGTGGGCCAAGCATAGAGTAGAACAGAACCTCGAACTCCGTCTTATTATCCAAGTCCTTCCCTGATCCGGTATTTACTGGGCTTCAGAATCGCATTCCAGGGCGAAAAAGCAGAAAGCATGCCTTGCTAAACTAAAGCTAACATAAAGTGTTATTGGTATTGACAATATCCAGAAATGGTTCCTCCTGTTGTGTTGATTATGGATTTCAACTCGTTGTTATAGTAATGGATTATAGAACCCGATTCTTAAGCAGATGTTTGCAGTTACCATTGCACATCAACAAGGCTCCAAATTTAGTAGCGCACGTTTTTGTTGTAGGAATGGTATGTATGTTAAGAACGTGTGAAAATAGTAAAACCTCGATATAGTGTCCTTTGTTTATTTACAGTAAAAACAAACCGATCAATTGCTCCTCGTTTTTATACATTAAAACCTCAATATAATATCTTTAGTTTAGGTAAACCTCAATATCCCCTTATTTGTATACACTTAAACCTCGATATACTTGTACTTCCATTTTATATACAGTGAATCTTCGATATAATGCCCTAAGTTAAAAGTACAATAAATCTCGAAATAATGTCTCTTGTATATATAAGCGTTAATAAAATATCTGATTTTGACATACAGAAAAAATCGATATCATAAACATTAAAACCTCTATTTATAATGCCCATTATTTATACACATTTAAACCTTCATATAATGTCATAAAGTGTAGGAACATTGAAAACTCTCGATATAATATCCCTTTTCATATAGTCCAACCTTGCGTTCGTAAAAACAAAAACAAAACAAACGCAATTTACTTTTCTTCCCTTTCTGTTATTCTTGTATACGCTTTCCTCATTTTTAAACCAAACCTCTTTATAACGCCAAACTTTGTTGGATATACGATGGCAGTATAACGAAGTTTAAATGTTTAGTGAAAATATTACGTCCAAAGACAAACTTTCTAAACGGCAAACGTAAGATTTAGATCAATGCTACTTTTTGATGTATCTCATGAGTTATTCTTTCCTCCTGTATACTTTGAGTGGATTGACATACATTTCGAATCTGTTTTCTGTTACACCCTATCAAATTGTAACGGCCTATCAGACTGATCAATGCATAGTCAGGAACATAACAGGATTTCGTGACGACCTCAAACGTGAAACATGTCTGAGAAGCTGATTTCCTGAGTCTATGTTGACACATAAGCTTTATTGTCGGCAATTTAGAAAGTGTTATGCAAATGTTTTGAGGTAAGCGAAGTTTTGTGTGTGTGTTACCATGCACTAATGGCAACCCTTTGAATCCGTCTCTGGATGCAATTTGTCAAGTGACGTTTAAGTGGGCATTTATGCATGTACTAATTTAAAATATTTGGCCTGAAATGGAAGCTTGACCGCTTTTGGTGAGGCAGGGTGATGCTTTCAAGAATTTCTTTGGGATAGCAGAAATAGA
The DNA here is from genome assembly GCA_032360845.1 of Crassadoma gigantea. Taxonomy (NCBI): domain Eukaryota; kingdom Metazoa; phylum Mollusca; class Bivalvia; order Pectinida; family Pectinidae; genus Crassadoma; species Crassadoma gigantea. Next base: position 17,869 of record JAULCA010469299.1, on the reverse strand, counting down.
GTGACGATTTTAATTGTTTTGTTCAAATAGGGATAACTTTTTCACATTAGGTTTAAATCGATTCTTTAACTTTCCGATATCGCAAGTACTGGTATAATATCGCCTTCAGGATATGACAGAAAATTTTTAAACGCGAGGGTTGATTTCCTCGGTTTTCCCACGTAAAAAAAAACCGCGAAGGTTGGATTTCTCTGTTACATCCTCATGGTCCCGGTGGTCGATATTCTCGCATCATTCCATTATTATTTTACAAACGATAGTTTTCAGATTGTGTAATCGGTTTGTTATCCTTATTTGCACACAACCTTTCCCATTAAGTGTGTTTATGACGTCAGACCTTATTGTTCCTGTAGCGTCATAGAATTTTTTCTTTCTGCATGCAATCTGTCATACCCGAAGGGATGACAATGAAATCATACCCTGGGGTTGATAAGAGAAATCTTGCAATACGTAAAACGGAGACCATTCAGTCAAAGGTGGGAGAAACTTAAATCAATTCGTAAATACGTACAAAACGTGTTTATATAGAGTATTTGTAACATATGTGGTACACATACGCAAGCACTAGAAAGGACACAATGTTTCAATTTGAAAATTGCGAAATAATTGTATGTGTTTTAAAAATTTTCGTTTAACACTGTCATTTTCCTTTACAAAAAATATTGACAATTTGCAGTAACATTACACAATTTTTAACCTTGTCAGTTCTGATGTTTTATTAATATGTCATGAGATGTTTTTTAACAACGCCATATTACTTTGTCATTTTACATTAGTTAGTGTATTTAGGTATAACATTAACGCTAATTAATGTTATTGAACATTGCTGTATACAATGAATTGTCATTGATCATTTTAATTAATCATTATTTAATATTGTCATTTTACTTCTTCACCATTGTCAATTATCATTTCAAGATGCATCATTGCCATTTCACCTTTTCATCTTTTCATCTTTGTTAATTATCATTTTCATTCAGCAATATTTTACATTGTCTTTTCACTTCTTCACCATTGTCAATTATCTTTTCATTAAGCAACATTTAGCATTACCGTTTCAATTTTTAACCATTGCAAATTCATATTTCCATTAAGCACTGTTTTGCATTGCCGTTTTCACTTTTTTACCATTGTCAATTCATATTTTCATTAAGCACCGTTTATCATTTCCATTCCACTTTATAACCATTGTCCATTATCATTTTCATTAAGTATTATTGTACATTGTTATTTCACTTTTTCACCTTTGTCAATTATCGTTTTCATTCAGCACCATTTACCATGGCCATTTCAAGTTCAACCATAATCAACGACAATTTTCATTTAACATTAATTAACATTGCTATATGCTTTTTAACCTTACCTTTTATTATTATCATCAAGCATTATTTAACCTTGTCTTTTCACTTTTTCACCATTGTCAATTATTGTTGTCATTAAGCACCATTTAACATACACGTTTGGCCTTTTTAACATTCTTATTTAAAATTGCGATAAAGCACACGACATTGCTCAACTGTAATTGCACATTGACACTTTCATTTTTTTTTTTAAATTAAGACTGACAAATTATATAAAGTGTGTTTCATTACCAGAGTTTTTTTTCCAACAATTTGTCCATCGTATGAACTAGTAGCCGTATGCAATTGCCGTCATTTCACATCCAAAATGTGTTGACTAAAATTGCATTGATATGATTTGAAACTTTATGGATATAAAGTTGTGTATTATATGTAATTATATTTAACGAAAAGTAGCAGCTACTTCTATTCATCTTCAGTTTTCTAAGAAGACCAATACTGAAACGTATAACCATTCGCAAGAATCATTCTCAAAGAGACAATGTCCCATACACCGCTGGAGTAATATCAGTTATGATATGGGTACATTTGACAAGCTGATGTATTATGGTGGCGCTGTGAAATTGGAAAATAAGAAATTACGAGAGAACTGTCAATAGCAAAATATTTTATGCAAAAATAATTATGACAACCGATACATAAATAAAATTGTGACGTTGCATCGATTTTCCAAAGCTCCTTACGGAACCATGGAACCAGTCAATTCGAAAGACGTTTAGTATGTGATTGAATGCGTTCTGAGAATTGGTCTGGAATCACCACAGCACATTGCAAGACACTTAAAATAACAACAGATGAGCTAGACCATATTCCTTACCAAAACATATTTTCGATAAGGATTTGATTGTTTTAAAGTACATGAAACCTGCGTGTCAATGATACGAAAATAGAACAGGAAAACAATTAAGACTTCAACATCTAAGCAAAATCATACCGGTACGTCACCTAGGTATTGAAGTGTGCCCATTATAAACGTAGGTGTAGTATATCCAGAAAGGTTAATTTTAATGGTCTCTCAGCACGCAGAAATGATATATCCCAAGAAGAGTTCATGTTTAGTTAAATTAAGTGCACATTATTTGAATATCCGAGAGAGTCTAATTTTGGCTACCTTTTGGTATTCGGTCTATAGTACATTTTTGTACAAACTCAGCGAACAACTTTTTCAATGATTTTCGTACTTGACAGTTTACAATGCCATACACTATTGGGTTAGTTGCATTTCCAATGAAAAACAAATATCTTAAGACCATGTTTTTTGTGAATCCGAAAATATCCAGCCAAAACGGTAGCCATGTTATAAGATAAATCACAGTACAAAGAAACAACATTTTTGCAGTTTTTCTGTGATTCCGTCTCCGGATTCTGTCCCCGGAATCTACTTTGCAGCTTGGGCGTATTCGTTTGAACACATCGTGGAATTTGTAGGTATTTCCTGCAACGTTTTGTTTTGTTTTCTGCACAGATGTCACGACGTCGGCAGTCACTTCCGGTTCTTGTGAAGATGTATTCGTTACTACTGCTGTTTCATCAGAAGGAATATGAACTTTAGAATATTCCCAATCAATCTTATTCTTATGTGGTTCACTATATGACTGACTGGCTTCTGAAGTCAACGAAAACTCTTTGGGTATTCCGGTCATCCGTTTTCGGAGTTTAGTTTTTTTCCAAAGAACTGTATACACAATTAGATACAGAACAACGATAAATAGGAATGTGAGCGAAAAGCTGACCATGAGTCCACCTTGGTATAAAGTCACAAGTGTCTCGCCCAAAATGGCGTACGTAAAATGACAGAATTTACTATGTGTAACGCTATGATCGTAGGCACAACTGACGTTAGCTAGATCCGCGTCGGACACAACAGCAAATATTCCTACAGATGGCGCTCCAAATAACATGCTGCAAAATGCAATGAATATCATTCCTCTGTTGACATTTTGCACTGACATACGAAGGGTGAGCCGACATACTGCAATATATCTCTCTACTGCTATAGCTACGAGGGTTATGTTGGACGCAACTATCACAAAATGACGTAAAAACTCAAAAGTACGACAGACAACGTCATTCCTTACCATGTGTAGCTCGTAAACCATGGTGTAGGGCATAATAAATGAGCAGACGAGAAGGTCAATGATAGCCAGTACCTTTATAAAGGTGTTAGCCGTGGTGTGGTCATTCCGATGGAAATACACTATAAGAATTGGAATGTTTCCCACTGTGCCGATAACCGAGAACAGCGTTAAATACACGGCCAATGCAATGTACTCCCAAGTCCAGGGTATACTGGAACTCGTGGCACCAAAAAGTTGGAGTGTTTCTAAAACTGACTGGTTAGCTACCATTGTCCTGTTCTCCATCGCGATGTTTGGGGCCAAGTCAGTGAAATACCCCATCCAGGGTAGACTTACTACCTCCCTCACACACTTTGCGTCTGCCAACATCAAATATATATAAATATATATATTCTTCTTATGAAATGCGTCACATTTTAAGTATACCAAAATTTGAAGTAGTCTGTACTTCACCTCTGCCCTAATCGCCGGAAGTTTGAAACAACTTGGCCCGGGTTACCGTATGTTACAGTGCGCATAAACAAACGTGTGAGTAAAAACCTCGCCAATACTATCCAATACTGACAATACTAGTCCTCCTGGACTTCACTGCTGTGTATGGCAGGAGACGTGCGAGCAGAGAGAGACATCCGAGGCTCAGCCAATCACTGAGTTGCGTCGATTTGCCGTACAAGGAACAGCAGCCACGCTTGTTCTCACCGCAAATACAAAGAAATAAGTATCGATAGTTATCTATGAAACAATTATCGTAGAAGATATGAGAATGGCTAGGGTTTAATATCTGATCGGCTTTTAAGGTCTGAGGGTCATTGTACCCGGCTGTTATAGAGGATGCTAAGACACCACATGGTTTTTAAAACAGTGTATGTAACATTCTTTATCGGGAGAGATCGATGTATGACGTAGCCCGTTTAGTTGGGACCGTAATTGGCCCGAGAATTAAAACGAGGTGTAAAAAGGACCCAGATAACCTCGCTCTCTCTTAGATCGAGAATACCTTTTAGCAACGAAAACTGCTGTAGGATCTAACAACAGCTGTGTAGCTCCATGCAGTCAAGTGGAGTGTCAATAGTGTTTGTCTATCAGGGACAATACTGCTTTTAGTGAACGTCGGCTTGATTGTTTTGATAACGAAACATAGCGGGATATTAGTTGTGGTATTGTGTTTTATTTGACAGATAATTACATTCAAATTAACCGATTATCTGTAAATAATAATCAACACAGTAATTGCACACACGTTATAATAAAATCAAATTCGTTCGCGTAATACTCACTACGGCTATCTTTAAGCTTTAAATGCTTTTAATGGATGTTGTTATTTTTCCCGGTTTTATCATTTCTCAAACAAGTACATTTTCGTCTTTTTATCGATAACAGCCAGATTGCCTTTTAAAATCATAATTACAATGATGTCAAATGAAAGATTACAAACATTGTTTAAATTACTTTCTATAATGGCACTGTATCGCCGACGTAATACATTAGTTCCGGGCTTGTGGCAGATTTCTATCTGTATATTTTTATGGGGGAAATGAGACCGCTTGACCTTGAATATTTAGTGTGAGAACAATGGTTTTCATCTATGAATGAATATGTGTACAGACGTTTCAGGAATGCCGTAGTGTAGGCGACTGAGCCTACCTCCTCTGTGTATAACAACTGTGGACCTTACAGTAAGTTCTCTTTATAGTGCCATCTTTGTTTAGGAAAATGTTGACGCTATAAAAATGTTAGACAATATATCGAGTACATATGTAAACAGGCCCTGCGATATTGTGGCGAGTGAGCAACTAAAACGAGGGACAGTATGCCAATGGTGCTCTGTTCTATTAAACTTATTTTTAGCTCACCTGCCCGAAGGGCAAGTGAGCTTATGCCATGGCGCAGCGTCCGTCGTCCGTCCGTCGTCCGTCCGTCAACTTTTCCTTTAAAACCCTACTAGTCCTGAAGGGCCAAGCAGATTTTGACCAAATTTGGTCTGAAGCATCCTTGGGGGAAGAGGAACCAATTTTGTATAAACCATGAGTCTGGTCCCCCAGGGGCCTAAGGGGCGGGGCCCAATAGGGGAAATATAGCAAATTCTTTAAAATCCTTCTTCTTCTGTAGGAATAAAATGATTTGTTTCATATTTGGTCTGAAGCATCCTAAGGTGACAGGGAACCAATTTTGTATAAACCGTTTGTCAAACCCCCCAGGGGCCTCAGGGGCGGGGCCCAATAGGGGAAACATAGCAAATTCTTTAAAATTCTTCTTCTTCTGAAGGAATGAAAGGATTTGTTCCATATTTGTCTGAAGCATCCTTGGGTGAAGTGGAACCAATTTTGTATAAACTGTGGGTCTGGTCTCCCAGGGGCCTGAGAGGCGGGGTCCAAACAGGGAAACATAGCAAATTCTTTAAAATCCTTCTTCTGTAGGAATGAAAGGATTTTTTTCATATTTGGTCTGAAGCATCCTTGGGTGAAAGGGAACCAATTTTGTATAAACCGTTGGTCTGGCCGCCCAGGGGACTCAGGGGTTGGGCCCACTAAGGAAAACATAGCTAATTCTTTAAAATCCTTCTCCTTCTGTAGGAATGAAAGGATTTGTTCCATATTTGGTCTGAAGCATCCTTGGGTGAAGGGGAACCAATTTTGTATAAACTGTGGGTCTGGCCCCTCATGGGCATTAGGGGTGGGGCCCAAACGGGGAAACATAGCAAATTCTTTAAAATCCTTCTTCTCCTGTAGCAATGAAAGGATTCGGTCCATATTTGGTGTGGAGCATTTTTGTATAAACCGTGGGTCTGGCCCCACCCTTTGGAGACATACTCTCTGGGTCATAACTTTAAAACCATTGAGATCCCCACCCCAAAAGTATATATACAATTACTGGGCATAAAGAGACGAATGCAGTCATGATATTAGCACATACCCTGAGTACAGACCAACCCCTAGGGACCTAGTTTCTGTCACAGATTGGAAACGTGATGATCCCCACCCCATAACTCTATATACAATTGTTGGGCTTAAAGAGACGAATGCAGTCATGATATTATAATTGACCCCAGGGTCTGCACCACGCTTGCAGACTTAACCCCTGGGTCATATCTTTGAAAGGGTTATGATTCCGACCCTAAAACTACATATACAAATGCTAGACATAAAGAGACAAATGCAGTCATGATATGGCATAGGGGTCTGGCCTATTCCATTGATTCTCTTTTGGAGAATATTTTGCCATAAAAGCTTTGATACACAGGTGAGCGATACAGGCCCACTGGGCCTCTTGTTCTGTAGGTCCTATTGTTACCCCTATTCTTGGCGTGTCTTGGATTTGACTTAAAACATGGCGGATGTCCTCGATGAGCCAACAGACGGAAACCTTACCAGAACACCTTGTCTTATTCACCTGCCTTTTCAATGGTCCCAATGTAAATTTTTTCTTTGTTCCTAATTGTCTTAAAGATTTTACGATTTCGATTTCGAATTATGATTTTCTTGACAATTCGGCATTCGTTTGCTGTCCTAGTTCGAATAACGTTTATGTCGACAATTTGGTATTCGTTTGCTGTTCCAGTTCGAATCACGTTTATGTCGACATTTTGGTATTCGTTAAGACGCATTTTAGTTGTACATGATTGTAATATCGGATGTTAGGCTAGAATGTGTCTGATGTTAGGGTATGGGTACTAAGAATATTCAAACTACCGAGCGTTTTGTTTATAAATAATTCTTACCATTCGTACTTATACCCACTCCGTCAAACATGTAGATCATCATATGATGCCATTCTGAAATAAACCGATTCCGTTAAAAAAAGCTCAATATCTAACGATGAAGAAATGATTAGATAAAGAAAGATAAAGACACACTATAATGTCCCGATCAGTAACCCTTGTGGACTATTCTTCAAAAGAATAAATACAAAATAACCCCCTTTGGGGTGATAATTTTACGGAGAATTGGACCGTTGAATAGTTCGGCTGCGTACACAAAGACAAAAAGGAAAACCCACGAAGGCAGAAAATAGTCTATTCCCGTTAGTAAACTCCCACCCTTAACTAGCAGCGAGTATTACTTAAAGCGAATCTTCTGCTATATCTTAAATCTTCCTCTGTAAAATAACACGTAAACTGATTATTTAATTTGGTTTGTTTGTTTGCTTGTGACATTTAAGGACTATCTGGTTTTGGTGGTTGAGGAAAACTTCTGACCTACGGCCAACACCTGGCGACTGTCCAACGTACACATCGAACCTACGACCAAGTGGTACAAGGCTATTGGTAGCAGAATGTCAGACGTCTTGACCACTTGGCCAACTAGGCCCCTGTTTGCAAATGGAATACAAAAACAAAAACAAAAAACTTCATACTATTAAGTACTGTTTTAAAGAATTGCTATTCAGTAATTTTGTTAATATCCATCTGAAAATGCAGATTTTTATATTGCTCTCAGTAGAAAGGTGACTAGCACTGCTAAGAGACACTAAGAATGATAAATGGTGCATTTGTTTAAGGAATACATTATTTTATGTATTTCATTAAATACTTGTATTCCATTGGGAACTAACTAACCGCCACCTTTAACTCATGAGTTTGTATTCTAAATGATGTTACTTACTAAACATACATTCCTGTCGTTTATCATTGATTAAGGTGTCAGGACAACAATAAAGATTGATTAAGGTGTTAAAGGAACTGTGTTTGGTTTGTTTGAATTCCATGAAATATTGATTATTGTAAATGCTATTGAGTTTTCTATATAATAGATAACTTTGTTGTTTGTGTGAATGTAGCTATTATGATGATGCAACTTGCCTTGTGGTTTGTGTACGGGTGATGTGAGAAAAACGATCCAGCTTTTATCTCATATTCCTAGTCAAGTTGTCTGACAAGTTTCTGCCCCATCGATCCATTACACTTTCACGTCCCTCTGAGTTATTGTTTCCCAATCGGCAAAAGGATTTCATCACCTTTTTTGATAAAACAAAAATGTTTGTTTATTTAATTGGGGCCTTCCTCGCACCAGTCAGGGTCATTTAAGGACGACAGCCTAGGGGGCACCGCCTTAAACGGAAAGTAGATAGAAAGGGGAAGAAATAGGAACGATATGGAACGAAAAAGATAACTCATGAGTGTTCTCATGGAGCCAGCACACCAATTTAAGTATCTTCCAAGTCCATTCGTGGAAGATACGAAAGAAAAACTCTGATTCTAAAGGGGGTCCACCATAAGTCGCCCTTTACGATACACTTCTTGATTTCTCAAATGTCCCCTTAATAGAAGACAAGAAAGAAAGCCAGCCCCGATTCTGCAGGTCTCCCAGCATTAATCATCTCTTACAATCATATAGTGGGATACACTAGGCCTATTCTTTCCCCGAACCTGCAAGGGTTTCTGAAATATGTCATAATCTATAAATAGCTATACAGAGTATAAAGACAATTATCCCTAGTGTATTCATATTTAAATCAAAGACGCGAGGTATCTAAAATTGATTCTTACAATTTATCCTGTCTGGAAAATCACCCTACTAACCAATTGGAACTTCCTCTTAAAGAAACGTTCATGCAAGGCATTTCTGAAGCATATCTGTACAATTATTTTAAGCGCTTTCATGTACTTTATAACCTTGAGTCTTTCGTCTAATCGGATGAGTTGTATAATGAAGATCAACATAACTTTATCTTGCACAAAATAATACACAAGTAGATACAAAATGACTGGTTTCTAGAGCATGGTCATAAGGACATGCCAGGTTTGGATGTGGAGGAAAGCCGGAGTACCTGAAGAAATACGACCGACCTGCGAACAGCACCTGGTGTCTGTCCAGTTTGGCCTTGAATCGGCAACCCAGTGGTGGAGGGATAGTGATCGTAGACTGTGAGACGTTTCAAACACTCGGCAACGCGGTCTCTCCAATAATCTACAATATGTATGATTTTGATCGATTATAAACCACTCTTGCATTGCTCAGGTCCAGGTCCTGGAGAGAGCAGGTATTCTTTATTGATGACATACACATCAGCTACTTACTTAATCTGCTACAGTTATTGACGTTTTGATGGAAAACAGACTGTCTTATCGATCCAGACAATAGAAGTTTTGATTCATTACCCATCAAAACATCTTTTTTTAGTAACAGATCAAAAAATCTCTTCTTGGTAACAAATCAATTAATGTTGTGTTGGTAAAAATAGACGTCTGTTCAGCTGGTCATAAAATTCCACTAACTCTAGACATATATCATTTTTGTCATAAAATTTGGCTCAATCGTAGAAAATATGATATCATAAGATGATGAATGAGGGGTCCCCGACAACAGATTGAGGGTGAACTTGTCAAAAACAGTTATCCAGAAAAAACGCATGCCAACCTATCTCATTCATGTAAGTAATTGTGCAATCTCTCCTCTCCCAGACTTGTGTTATCAGGGCATCACATATGTCCTATACACCGTCTACGATATAACGGGCTTGCCTCCTCGTATATCTAGTTGTCCTAGTAAGTAACAAAGAAGTTAGATCAGCTGATGGACTATCCAACTGGACATATCATTCTGGTACTTAACAACATATACCTTGGGAGGATAAAAGGTAGAAGTGAAAGGTATCGTAGCAGGGCAGTGAACCAATTTTATTTCCCCAAATTTCCCTGAGCAGAAAACACAGGAGAAAACCTTACAAGGGAACCCGTATAAACTGTCTAATACAATACATTTTCCCGAACTCCACAGACGTGAACCTTAAACCAGCCATCACACAAATAAAGTTATTGCAGACATTCCGTTTTTGGACCCTCTAACATTACGCTTGCATAACCCTGTATGATAATGTTTGATCGACCGCTTACGATGACGCTTGCTGGACCCTGTTATATAATGTAACCTACTTCGTAAAAAAATCAAGTACATCTGCTTCAATAATAATCTGTAGTTAACGCTTCCATAATTATTGAAGTTGATTTTATAAAAACCGTGAACCGTATTATCGTCACCTCACGTGCATGACCTGAAATATCTCCTTTTGAATGACATTTGCTTTTAGTGTTTCTTAGATGTTAACCGGCTACAGGGGAAACTTATTTGATAAAACGTATATTTTTCAGTATATCTAATGCTTGCTTGTCTTGACCTGTACAAGATTACCCATCTAAATGAAATACCTATTAAAAAACAAGTGGGTAGAAATGAAAGAACACAGAAAGATAGAAAACAGAAAAAAATCACAAGTGTTTCAACAGAGGCCGCAGCTCAATTTAAATCTCTTCTGGGACCCATTCGTGGAAGATAAGGACGAAAATCCCGAATTTTAGAGGGTTCCTACAATAGTCAACTTTAACCTTACACATACAGTGGGATACATCAGTCTGTTTTCTTAATTACTACAATGATCCCTTAATAGGGGTAAGGAAGAAACCACCCCTGATTGCGCAGGTTGCGCAGCATAAATCAGTTCTTACGACCATACAGTGGGATACACCAGGGCTTTTACAGTCAGGGTTTTTGAAATATGATAAAATCAAAAAATACCTATACAAAGCATAAACATAATAATATCAAGCGAATTAATATTTCCATCAAACATACAAAGTATCGAAAATTGGTTCTTACAATTGATGCTGTCTGGAATATCACCCTTCTAACCAATTGGAACTTTCCCTTAGGGAAACGTTCTAGTGGTTTAGGTGCAACACATGTATGGTCTATCAGAGCGTTTATACCATGTCGTATCACCAGAAATGTACATATTTTTAATCAAATCTGCATAAAGTACATATCTGAAATGATAAATGCTTACATTATAGAATTCACAATTCCCCGAATTTCTCCCCAACTGCACTTTAATACAGTTTTACAGTTATATATAGCACTGGATAAGACGCAGACAATCGATTTATGCACGGCTTTTCTGAAACAATATCTATACAATTATTTTAAGCCAGTTTTCATGTACATTATAACATGGAGTCTTTCGTCTTACTGGATGAATTGTATAATGCAAATCAGCATAACTCAATCTTGCACAAAATAATTACAAAAAGATACAAATTGACTGGTTTGAAGAATATGGACGGAACAGGTTTGGGTGTGGAGGAAAGCCGGAATATGACTGACCTGCAAAAAAAACACCTGGTGTCTGCTCAATCTAGGCCACAAACCGACAACCTGGTGGCGGAAGGATAGTGATCGTAGATTGTGAGACGTTTCAAACACTCAGCAAACACCCTACAATACGTATGATTTGGATTAATTATAAACCACTCTTACATTGCTCAGGTCCAGGTCCTGGAGAGAGCAGGTATTCTTTATTAATGACATACATATCAGCTACTTACTTAAGCTGCTTTAGTCTGAATCGAATTCAGACTGTCTTATCAATCTTGAAATAGAAGTTTTGATTCATTACCCATCAACAAATCTTAACTTGGTAACATATCAAAAACTGTTGTCTTGGTAACAGTGGACGTTTGTTTGGCTGGTCATAAAATTCCACTCACTGTAGACATATATCCTTTTGTCATAAATTTTGGCTCAATCGGAAATGATATGATACAGTTGTGGGATCGCCCAACGTTACACACTGTGTGGTGTACGCACGTTGTGTGCACGGTGTGCGAACGATAAAAAGCTGGACGATCATTGCTTGCGCACATTTGTGCGTACGATGGACGAACGTTGTGCGATAACAATCGTTGTTGGTGTAAATTGAGGAATAGCTTAACAAAATATACGGTTTCGTGTTTACACATATAAACTTGATTTTTTAGTATGTTTCCATATTCTAGCTACATATATAAGCTAACCTTTCTGTGTATATTTTATGAAATTTAGAAATAATGTAGCCGACACATGTAAATTTACAACACTGTCCCTTATTCAGGTAAACATATTCACTTTGTAACTAGACCGTAATATCCCCCCGCCCGGGGCACTTACGTAAATCGCCAAGGTGTGAAAACCAGGTGAAGGGAAACTATAGACCAAAACGAATGGAAATAGCAAATACTTAACGTCCAGTTCTGACCGTCATATGGTATCACGCAGCAGCTCTATGTGTCACGCACAGGCCAGATAAAAGTCGCGTCACTCATCAAATTGTTTTTTACTCAAATTATATATATATATATATTATGTTACCTAGCTAGGAGCAAAACCCCTTCTTAACGGTCTTACGGTCACAGTATACTCTGTTACGCGCGTTGTAAAATTGTACACTATCTTAATAATTGTGATGAGAAATTACAGTAACATATACAGAGTACATTATTGCATATGTGCCTTCCGTATTTTTTTCATTCCGTCATATTGATTGAGAATTTGTACTAAATCAATTTAAGGACGTGCCAGGATTTGGTGCTGGAAGAAAACGGAGTTCCCGGAAAAAACCACCGACCGACAGTCAGTACCAAGCGACTGCTCCACGTAGGTCTCGAACCCTCGGTCCAGAGGTGGAGGGCTAGTGGTAACAAAATGTCAGACGCCTTAACCACTTGTCCACCGCGGCCCCCAGTATTGAAGGGTTTACTTCAAATTATTACTGTACTCTTTGTATGTAACAAAGAACTGAACTCTGCTGATGGACTGTCCGTCAATTAACAAGATAAAACTGCGGAGGATGAAAGGTAGTAACGATAAGTATCGCAGCGGGGCGGTGAACCAAATTTATTTCCCAAATGTCCATGAGCAGAACACAGGAGATACATTTGCAAGGGAACCCATATAGGCTGTCTAATACAATTCTTTTTCCGAACTCCACAGACGCAAACCTTGAACCAGCCATCACACAAATAAAGGTATTGCAGACATACCGTTTTTGGACCGTCTAACATTACGCTTGCATAACCCTGTATGATAATGTTTGATCGACTTCTTATGATGACATCGTTTGGCCCGGTTAAATTATGTATGCTACTCCGTTTCAACAAAATCTCCTTCAGTATTCATTAATGATTTGAAGTAAACCAGTCAATGATACATTTAAATATTTTGAAGGTTTTGCTATTATAAAAACCGTGAACTTTATTATCCTAACCTCACGTGCAAGACCTGAAATATCTCCTTTTGAATGACCTTTACTTAGATGTGTACCGGATACAAGGGAAACTTTTTATTTGTGAAACGTATATTTTTTGTATATCTAAAGGTTGCTTGTCTCGACATGTACAAGCTTACTCATCTAAATAAAGTACCAATTAAAAAGAAAGTTAATAGAAAAGAAATAACACAGAAAAGATAGAAAACAGAAAAAAATCAGAAGTGTTCCAACAGAGGCCGCAGATCAATTTAAATCTCCCCTGAGTCCAATTCGTGGAAGATACGGACGAAAATGCCGACTTCTACAGGGTTCCTACATAAGTCACCTTTAACCTTACACATGCAGTAGGACAAAGCATGTCTATTTTCTTGATTACTCCAATGTCCTCTTAATAGGGGACTAGGCAGAAACAACCCCTGATTCAGCAGGTTGCGCAGCATTAATCAGTTCTTTCAATCATACAGTGCAATACGGCATGCCTATTCTTAACCCGAACCTGCAAGGGTTTCCGAAACATGTCACAATCCATAAATAGCTATACAAAGCATAAAGACAATAATCTTAAGTGTAGTCATTTTTCCATCGGAGACACGACGTATCAAAAATTGATCCCTACAATTGATGCTGTCTGGAATATCACCATTCTGCTAACCATTTGGAACTTTCCCTTAGGGAAACGTTCTAGTGGTTTAGGTTAAACACATGTATGGTCTATCAGAGAGTTTATACCATGTCGTATCACCAGAAATGTAAATATTTTTTATCAAATCTGCATAAAGTACATTTCTGAAATGATAACTGCTTACATTATAGAATTCACAATTCCCCGAATTTCTCCCCAACTGCACTTTAATACAGTTTTACATTTATATATAGCACTGGATAAGTCGCAGATAATCGATTTATGCACGGCTTTTCTGAAACAATATCTATACAATAATTTTAAGCCCGTTTTCCTGTACTTTTTAACCTGGAGTCTTTTGTCTAATCGGATGAATTGTTTAATACAGAACAACATATCTTAATATCGCAAAACACAATTACAAAACAAAAAACGACTTGTGTGAAGGGGTCCCATATTTATGAAATGTAGGCATTCTCGCAAAAGCACCAAATAATTACAAAAAGATACGGACACGTCTGTTCAGCTGGTCAAAAAAGTCCACTCACTGTAGACATATATCCTTTTGTCATAAATTTTGGCTCAGTCGAAAAAAATATGATATCTTAAGATGATGAATGAGGGGTCCTCCGACAACAGATTGAGGTTGAACTTGTCAAAAACATTTATCCAGAAAAAACGCATGCCAACCTATCTCGTTCATGTAAGTAATTGTGCAATCTCCCTTCTCCTAGATTTGTAATATCAGGGCATCAAATATGTATATGACATATATTGTCTACGACATAACGAGCAACCTTTCCTCTTATATCTAGTTTTTATTGTATGGTTTGTTTGGGTTTTACGTCCTACATGTATAAACAGCTATGGTCATTTAAGGACGTGCCAGGTTAATGGTGGTGCAGGAAGGCCGGACCACCGACCGACGGTCAGTACCTGGCGACTGCCCGACGTTTCGAACCAGTGACCCAGTTGTGGAGAGCTAGTGGTAGCAGAATGTCAGACGCCTTAACTACTTGTCCACCGTGGCCCCCAGTATTGAAGGGTTTACTTCAAATTATCACTGTACTCTTTGTATGTAACACAGAGGTTAACTCTGGTGATGGACTGTCCATGTATAAACAAAACATACTTTAGGAAAATGAATGGTAGCAGCGATAAGTGTTGCAGCGGGGCAGTGAACCAAATTCATTTCCCAAATGTCCATGAGCAGAAGAGACAAGAGAAAATTTTGCAAGGGAACCCGTATAGACTATTTAATGCAATACATTTTCCCGAACTCCACAGACGTGAACCTTGAACCAGCCATCATACAAATGAAGTTATTGCAGACATTCCGTTTTTGGACCGTCTAACATAACCCTGTATGATAATGTTTGATCGACCGTTTTCGATGACGCTTGTTGGACCCTTTTATATTATGTATGCTACTTTGTCAAAAAAAGAATTTTTCAACTACATCTGCTTCAGTAGTTATTTAAAATAAACCACTCAATACTATATATAAATATATTTAATGTATGATTTAATTATAACCGTGATCCATATTATCCTCAACTCATGTGCATGACCTGAAATATCTCCTTTTTAATGACCTTTGCTTTGATTTTTTTTCTTAGATGTGTACCGGATACAAGGGAAACTTGTATTTTGATAATACGTATATTTTTCAGTATATCTAATGCTTGCTTGTCTTGACCTGTACAAGATTACCCATCTCAATAAAATAACATATTAAAATATACATCAATGTAACTATTTCGATTTTTTGTTTAAAAGCATTATGACAACTAACATACGAGTATATACGTTATCGGTTTTTTTTATTAGAATTCGAAACAATAATTCAATCATTGAATAATTTGAGATAAAACCGTATTTCAAACCCTTATTTGGAGTCTTACATGTTTCTGTAGAGGAAGTACATTGCCCTTAGGAGTTGTTTATAGCACAGCGCCAGATTTATTTGCATCGAGGTTGAAAAGTCTTTGAAAAACTGTAAACGTTGCAAGGTCATTTGTCCTTACATTGACTTATCACATGTTCAAACACTCTTTATCAATGTCATCGGCAACGTATCAACTTCGTCTGAACGGAAGGACATTAGCGTATACCGATTCGAGACACGTGATAATAAAGAAATTGCTTAGTTGTATATTTTTAGCTCGAAGAAAGGTGAAGGTCGCTTTCCTTAAAAGGCAATACACACGCCAAATCACGCAGACCATATACTGAAGCATGCAAACACCATCCACGTATCACTTCTTACCCTCCTGACCAGTCGGCACTATCGTCCTTGTCATCTAAAGACGTCCTCATCTATACTCGACAGATCAGAAATAGACATCAGCTGTTCGATGGGGCGCGCCACGGGGTTGGTTCCTTTTTTGCACTTCATTGTTTATATAGAACTTAAAATAGGAAAGTTTTAATAAAACAATATCTTAAAGGTTGTGAGTTCCCCAGAAAAAATGACATGATGCCTGTTTATTTTTTTTACGATATTTTACCGGGACTACATGTAACACACTTACAAGTGATTAATGCGTTGTATGGTAATGTTGTAATGTAATTGTAAAGAAAATCCTTTTCAGATTGACAACGTGCTTTTAAGAGAAGTGTACTCGTTCATTTATAAATTATTTTATTGCGAACATGTTGTTCCACATTGTGAGTTGTTTGTGTAAAACGCGTTCCCTGAACCGGTGTTGGCGGACTGTCATCTCTGGAGTACAAGCTTACCTCTGAATTAAGTGTCTTCTGTAAGCGGTTGTACCCTACCCTCATGCATAAAGTAAGCGTCCTCTAGTCCGGTCTTAGCAGACTTCTAACTCTGAAGACTAAGCTTACATCTGAAGTAATTGTCCTCTGTAAGCGATTGTACCCTACCCTCATGTATAAAGTAAGCGTCCTCTAGTCCGGTCTTGGCCGACTCCTACCTATGAATCCTAAGCTTACATATGAAGAAAGCATCCTCTATTAGCGGTTGTAACCTTCTTTGATGTCTAAAGTAAGAGTCCTCTTGTCCAGTCTTAGCAGACTCCTAGCTCTGAAGACTAAGCTTACATCTGAAGTAATCGTCCTCTGTAAGCGATTGTACCCTACTCTCATGTCTAAAATAGGCGTCCTCTACTCTGGTCTTAGCAAACTTCTAACACTGAAGACTAAACTTACATCTGAAGTAAGGGTCCTTTTTTAGCAGTTGTAGCATGCTCAGTGTCGTCTGCTAGAAGACAAGGTACATTATTGGTATGGAGTCCTATTGGACGGACAATTCTGGCAAGAAGACACAAAAACCTTCATGACGAGGAAGAGAAAAATTTCTGATGAGAAAAAAAACTGTACTCTCGTTGCGGATTGATACCCGGCAGCGGTGTGGGTAACCATATAGGCTTAAACCATGTATAGAAGGCTAGAAGTTTAACCCTGAATGCCTAGGTGGGAGGTCAATGGCTTAAACCACGCTCGTTTTTCTGGAAAATAGCAGTAGTTGTATCCTGGTCGTGATATAGAGGGTCGTGATTTAGTGAAATAGAGGGTCGTGATATAGAGGGTCGTTTAAATGAAAAGTTTAACTGATCTGTGTGGAAGGGCGCTGAATTAAAATGCTGTTATCTATGTGGAAGGCACGGAATCATTCGTAGCAGACAAGAAGTTTTCATCCTTGTCGTCTGCGTAGAATGTTTGTGGCTTAAGTATGGACGTATTCGCCGCGTAGTACCATGACATGAAAATACTGACATGTGATGTTAGCGTCTGTGATTTTAAAGGCATTTACAGATATAGCTTTA
>JAULCA010469188.1:0-20687 GCA_032360845.1 Crassadoma gigantea | reverse complement strand
TAGCGATGTCACTGACCTAGTCGCCGACTACCCCGTAGGCACCGTGTCGCTAACTAGTCAGCCTCTGCCAAACACTCTATCTTATATCTAAAGCGAGTTGTTGTTCGTAGATCTAGGCGAATACCGTAATCACTTCTAGCTATCCACACAATTACCTAGTCTTGGTCTTGGAGGTCTGTACAGGTTCAGCGCAGAAATGGAAGTGAAGTCTGCCTCCTCTCGCTTCCTTTTATACCAAACATTTTATTAATCCGGGTCAGTGTTGTGTTTTAATTGCATACGTATAACAAAATTAAGCTTAAGAATGAAAATGATTTACCGTGAAGTGGTCGACAATACACAACCCAAAAAATGATAAGACCCACGGTCCTGCACGATTGGTAGGTAATCTTCTTTCACTACAATGTAAAAGCTACACACTTTTATATCACCAGGATCAGACACCCTTTATTCGCTGCTATTACTGTTTTTCGTATGCCACTGATAATAATCTTCAAGAATTCAGTGCGAACTGAATCGGTTCCCGAAGAATTGAAGGCAGCTTGGGTCAAGCCATTTTCAAAAGAGAGACCGTAAAATAAACAGTAATCATAAAACAATATCAGTTAAACTTGTATATGGTGTTAAATACTAATAACAATTATAAAGGAAATCATACTTAATTACCTACATATCACTAAATTATTCAGCGGTAGAGAATTTGGTTTCATCCAAAGAAGGTCCACCTTTATACAATCAATGAAAGTATAGTTGTTCGACCGCATCACGCACCAACAAAGCGTGCACGCAATGCCGCACATCATCCACACATGGTGGTCAAGACTTACAACTATTTAACAATCGTTTGCCTCGTTGTGCGCTTCTTTGCGCAAAAATGTGCTATTTGTTACAACTGGTTGTTCAATGTTGCGGAGGGGAAAAAAACAGAAGGCTCGTAGTCCATAGCTCCCGTCCACATGGATTTTCACACCATGTGGAAAAAAAGTACGGTCCTAGTAAATATACAGAGTAGCTATGTTTATAGGACCATGTCTGTCTGTGTTATGATTAAGTCCCCCAAACGAAGTGGTGGGCTTATTGGTTTGACTCCGTTTCGCTATGTTTTCCCTATTGGGCCCCGCTTCTCAAGCTCTGTGTGCCAGACACACATTTAATACAAAATAGCATCTGTTTCTTTGAGATTTGGTAGGAAGGTGTACTTTGGCACTATAAACACAACTGCGGTGTTCTTTTTGTGAAAAACTGAAATGGCTGCCATTTCCTGGCCTATGATTGGTCGAAATTTGAATATGGTCTGATTTTTATGAAATTTGGTACGTGTAGGTATATTATGGGATACCCGTCACTTCCGTAACCTAAGTTTCACATTTCGACAAAATGGCTTCCATTTGCTAGCCTCTGATTAGTCGGAAATTAGATATCGTCTAATATTGATAAAACTTGTTATATAGTATGGAAAGGGATAACCGCCATGATTATTTTTATCAAATTAGTTACTTCTGGTTTTGAATCTATTTCTATGTACAATGTATATTGGTATTATTTCCCTAGTTGATAAGTAACGTTTATTCCATTCCAGTTCATTTTGACCATGTGCTGCTTATACACTATACTCACATGTACTTCTTGATATTTATTCGTTGAGGACTTAGAATAAAGGAGTAAACTGTCGTGCTTATGTAAAGCGATACCTTTTGAATAGCACATTTGCTAAACAAACAGAATGCCTAATGTCGTTTATTGTTTTATTGATTAACCGGTTACAATTCGACCGGTTTGACAACCCTACTTTATACAGAGGTGCATTTCGTCAAGTCATTCTTTTAAGCATGGGGCGTTTTGACAGGAACTATTCATTGACCATTCATCAAAAAATGGTTCTCTTAAAATAAAATCATTGCGTATCCTGCAGTCAAGGTTTTTCATAAAAATCAAACCTTACAAGAGATGTTCAAAAATCACACTCTGGCATTTTAGGTCAATATGACCATAAAACGGATAGAGGGAGAAATCGCTTTTCTATAAAACAAAATACAAATTGCCAAAAAACCCATGTTTATATTGTATTTTTATATAGTTTTTTTATAATCTTGAAAATAAAAGAAAAAAAAGAAAAGGTGTTTCAAGTGTATACATGTATAATTATTACGTCGTCATTTAATCAAAAAGCGTCTGTGTGCCAACATTCTCATGTTGATGTAATTACATCTAACTTTGTTGTACTTCACTTGATTATATTTTCCAGAGGTGATATATTTCTGAATAAAAGGAGAGTATCTCATGTTGCATTTATCATTTGCTACCCGTATCATTTTTCCAGTTACGCATATCTCAACTGAAACTGCCTTATCAGTTACCAATTTCATCGCTTCACAGTTACCGTCATCATGCAACTATTAGCTTATTAACTCACATCATCACTACTTCATCGATTCAGATTACCTTAAAACAACTACTGATAGACGTGCTTCGAATGCAGTATAAGATTAAGAACATAGATATTCACAACAGTTAATACTCGCCGTTTTAGCTCTCTGCCATACTGGATGCGAGTAACGAGTTATTCGCATTCGGCTATCCCGTCATGATCCCAATATATCTATATCCACTTTCACCTTTCAGTTATCTTTTCACCACGGTCTGTTAGATTGAAAGAATGAATAAATAATAGAGTTAGCTATCAGAGGTTGTTACGTCACAAACTGTTAAAGCATTGGAATCAAGACTTGCCAACCATTAGAATAGCCGCTCACTTCTCTCTAGCTATCTACTGAGGCCACTATAACCTTATGTAACAAGAAACAGTCATATAACATATATTGGGACAAGCTATTCTAACATTATATTTAACTTACTAACTTGTGCGCTAATGAAATGCAATGCAAATAATTGTGAACCTTTGAGCTTATAATTACAGAGCTGTAACAATATCAGCAACAGGCTTGCAAAAATAATATGTTATTATTTCTTAGATCCTAAGAAACAGCATACTTTTATTTATAGAATAGAGCTGCAGCAGAGGAAATGTAATTTTTCTATTGTCAGAATAAAATCTACGTGTCTTTGTACATTGTATACTGTGCATCAATGTATTGATAAGGATGAGCGATTCGTTTACGTACTTTGTATTGTTTACAGATGGATCCGATACCGACCATGAAAAACGGCACTCAGAAATACCTCCTCCCACAGACAAAGGTGGTGTTGCTTTACCACATCGTAGTAGCAGTAGTGATAGAGGTCAGCAGTACCTGATTATGGGTATATATCAACATATAAGTATTTTGATTAACCGATGTCACATGCTTCAATTGTATCGTAAGCTTTTCGACTTACACTATACAGTGGGTTTCTGTTTACAGTTATAATGATTAAAATAAACTGATATAGACTAAACGAAACTGCATGTTTTCCACTTCAATAATGTGGTATGTACTCATACATTTTAATCTATTTATATGTGAATCCTTCCCTGAATAACGCCAGTTGTTTAATTGGTGTTTCAAGTCTGAAATAAAATCATTTTTGTAAGTAGGACCAACTTTAAATATTTCATATGCAGAAGACGATGACGACAGTGACGAATCGAAACCTCGACGGAAACATAAGAAAGAAAGCAAAAATGCCGAAAGAAAAAAGAATGGTAGACAGATGGACGATGAACACGATAAGCAGAAAGGTTTTTTTTTCCTTTAGCCATCGTTGTGTAAATATGTGTCATAGTTGAAGCAATAATGGAGCTTAAGTCGTGGTTCTTCATTATGTTTGCATGCCTTTTTTCCTTAACTGATTTAGGATTTGACCAGGTTTCAAACTGAAGCATCATTGGGTATTTTAGGATTTGACCAGGTTTCAAACTGAAGCATCATTGGGTATGATGAATCGTGTTTTTTTAATCAAGCTTAAACAGTGGGTATGGCTCCCTGGCGAAAAAGGGCTAAACAAACAATATCAGTGTTTTGAACGAAGCTAAGTGTGAAGCATCATTCGGCCAGTTGGACATTATGTTGTATAAATGAAATGTATGATATTCGTGTTGGTGGAGCAGAAAAGAAGAAAGGATTTGGGTTAATTAACAGGGTAATACTTCTTTAGAACGAACATATGATCTCACACATGTTATTTGTCTTTGCAGAATAATTAATTGTATAACTCTTGCAAACTGAAGGAATTAAGTAACATCAAATCCTATGAGATATCTCTTTTCACGAAATGAAAGAGTACAGACATTTAGAATTGAAAATAAAGCGAGGAAATTACAATCTTGACACAAAAAAAGTAAAGCAAGTCGATAATGTCCTAAACAATTATTTTAGAGTCGGTGGCAATCAGTCAGTCTGGTCAGTAACAGACATAGACATGTAGTAAATATTCAAATATCTGTTAAAAGAAAAATGCAGATTTATTTTATATCTATTTGTCCTTATTTACCAATATTGCGTGTCTGGATGTATTATAATCAAAACGAAAATCGTTTATGCAGTTAAACTAACAGTATTAAGATAGGGAGAGGGTAGGGCTGGGGTATTGTCTCAAACATATTTCGATTTTAGCCTATATATATATACTATAATTTAAAATGAACTGGTTCTTATTGATAGCGTGCAACACGATACTTTCTTTTGATAGTTTCAAGGGAAAAGAGAGAATTCAAGTTAATCTGATAATAGGTCACATACACATGTGCAATATGTATGTATCTAAATACCATAGCTTACCATATATTTCCTTTTAAAGAAATACTTGATTTATAGTGTTAAATATCGTTACTGAAGTAAGTATCATTGAATAGAGTTGAAGAAAATGAGGCCATAATGATTCATTCTTGCCTTGTAGTAAAAAGATATCTGACCTACGAAATGATTTCAAGTAACCTTTCTAACCACGTGCCGACATTTTGTTAATGTATCTGCTTATTCACATACATTGATTTGCGGGGTTGGTGGTGGAAAGAACACTCACTAGTTGTAAACTATACTTTCAGGCAATTTGTTCAAAACATTCTAAGCAATTGTTTTGAATTGAAAAAAATTCACACTTTTATTTTTGAAAGGTAACAGAATATCGGCACACCAACGAATGAAGGGGAATGATGACGAAAGAAGTGATCCGGGTACGAAAAAATGGTCTAGTTTGCCTAACAAAGAATATGATGACACTCATTGTATTCTTTACAGATGAACCAATAGCAACAATGATAAACACTTAACATGAAAATCCTCACCAGAAAAAAGTACTGACTTAGCACATGCCGACATTGTGGGATCGGGGGTAGAAGGAACGCTCATTAGTTAAAAAAAAACTATACTTCCAGGCAATTGTTCAACTCGGTTTGAAGTTTTTAAACTTGTTCTGGAAAGCCTTGTGGTAATAATGGTTTTATAGATAGACCGAAAAAACGTTGAGTATTTACACATATTTGCAAAACTAAGCTATTTAACACGCGATTGCCCCGTTGTGCGCTTCTCTCCGCAAACGTTTGGGTTTTAGTTTGATAACGTCCTTTTGCCACCTAATGTCATTTAAGGACGGTGTGCAAGATGCATGCGTGTAGTGAATCCGTGTGTATTCTTGGAGTCTATGATATGTTCGTGTTTGCCTCTTTGTGATAGCGCGAAACTAATGCCGACTGTGTAGTGCTACCTCACTGAAACATACTGTCGAAGACACCAAGCAGGACGCCCCACCTGGTCACATTATACTGACGACAGGCAAACCAGTCGTCTTATTCCGAATTTGCTGAGCGTTAAGCAGGAGTAGAAACAACCAGTTTTAAAGACTGTGGTATATCTCGGCCAGGGGACAAAACCCAAAGCCATCCTCACAGGGGTGGACGCTCAACAAATGTCCAAAAGTGAGGCATTGTCAAGGGAGAAACAAGGAAGAAGAAAGTTATTTAGAAAGAAGAAAAATAATAACGTCCCAAATTAAATCGATCATGCAGTTGGGGGCAGCAGGTACAATTATAACGCCCTACGTGCAGGAATCTCTCCTCATGACTGTGCGATTCAATCGCTTGATAAGTATTACGGATCTGCGTTTTAATTGGTTGATTAATATTACGCGAAATCTCCGGAAGGCTTGTATGGAATAAGGGAACACTGTATACATAACTTTCTCATCATATTAAGTAAGAATATTTTCAGTTTTACAATGCGTGTTACACTGCTGTGTAGTGACTGTTAGACTATAAATAATGGGTTTGACTTCCAGGTAACAGAACAGGTAAATGGCATTTTGATCGGAATGTGACTTGGCGCCCTGTGCCTGACATAGAGAGTCACTATTTGATACCGTATGTCCGTTATGAAACACAACTAGACTTTAACTATTGTTAATTTGCATAGGTTTCTGTCTATAGCTTCCCTTCACCCGATTTTTCATCACCTTAACGAGTTGCACAGGTGCTCATGTAGGGGAACACTACGGTCCAAGTAAATGTACAAAGTAGCAGTTTTACCTTACACTGGACTTTGTCTATCTGTATAATAGTTCTACACGTGTTGATTTTGGTCGTTTAAGAACATCAAAACACTATATCTAAGATTAAAAAATTATGAAAAGATCAACTAATATATGTAGTTAAAAAATAAAAACATACGTAAGAAAACAGTTATGTGTTTAAACACGAGACCGTATAAATTCTTAAGCCATTTTTCAGTTTGCATCAATCATGATTGTCATCGCACAACGTACGGCCGTCGACCGTACAAATGTCTGCAAGCAATAATTGTCCAAATTTTAATCGTTTGCACATTGCGCACACTTCATGCGCATCGAGCGCACATTGCACATTGTGTAACGTTGTGCTATCCCACATCTACAACTGATGCCTGAACGGAAATTCTTGATACAGAAAGTCGCATTGATGTCCACTGTTATTACTTGATGAAGGCATTAGACAAAGTTCTCCACATGCGACTCATTCATTGAATGGTGATTCACGGTTGAAGGCGGTCCTTCTAAATTGTAAGCGACATGTAACAGTAAAGGATACGGATCTTGTTTGAATAGGTGAATGCATTCTCGGATTTAATAAGGTATTGATACAAAAGCATACCTATCTGATATGCTAAAACATATTCAACACCAATTTACGAGTGCCTACAAGAATACCTGCTAATAAATTCATGTTATCACCACAAGGAGACATGAAGCATAAATAATATAAATAAAGCGAGGGAACATTCATTCTTTTACCGAACGGTGGGTGATGTAACGACACAAACTGTTCAAATATTGGAATCAAGACTTGACAACTATAGGAAGAACCAGCCACTTCTCTATAGCAACAGGGAGCCTACTGAGGCCAAAACGATTTAATAATTATAATAATTTGATTATTAATTGGAAATTCTTAAATACCGTTTAATCCCAACCTAGATCAAAGAGGTTCACAAATGATTATCCGTGAACCTAGATCAAAGCGGTTCACAAATAATTGGTCGTGGTTATAGGGTCTTTGTAACCAGCCAATATCTTTCTTAACTCCCTGGGGAGCATACTGCCGGTGCTGCCTTTTTAGCTCTCAAAGCTAGCATTCTACGATTCAAGCACTGCCCAACCACGTGCTTTTTTTCAGCTGAGTACAGTTCATTTAAACTACTTACTTGCTCGTACGTGAAATTGAATGCAAATAATTGGTAATTTGTGAAATGATAATTACAGAGCTGTGAAATAGTCAGCTATAAGCTCAATTTCATAAATGTTTATATCATTAGAATCAACAAGTTATTTATATATATATATATACAAAATGGTTGCCATAATGTCATATCCGATTTTCTCACTTATTTCGATAACTCATTTTTGGGTGAATTTTTTTAACTCATCTTTGGATATGTTGTGCAAGATTTCAAATTATTAACTTTCCCAAGGAAACATTTTTGAGTAAAATGTCAACTTCCTGTTTTCGGTAGGGGTCAAAGTTGAATATATTTGAATTTGAGAATTGTCTTGAAACTTTCACATTTTAAACTTCGTCTCAAATTCCACCAGTGGGATTCAGCTCAAATTAGCCTGAAATGATCCTGTAATGTCATGACCAAGAGTTGTTATTTTTTCTGGTCGGACTGAAATCAAGTATGTCCGCCATGGCTGCCATCTTGATAAAAACACATTTAAACTTTTTTTTCTAGTACTGCTTGTGTCATTGAGCTACAAATTGGTGAGGATGTTAAGAAAGGGGAGCCAAAAAACGTGTTGTTACTTTTTGGCGTTGTCAACACTTGACATGGCAGCCATGTCAGTTATTTTTGCAACATGATTGTACAATAATGTTTTTTGTGAACAACACGTGGTTAAAACTTGTTTTACTCCATTATCAATGACAACTATTTTGTTAAGTTATTATGGAAAAGGTTACCATATGTGTCCTTTAACATTTGGTAACAATTTAACCTTCAACGACAAAAACAAAAAATGGCATTCATGACGTCATATTCGATTTTCTCTCTAATTGCAATACTTCATTAAAGGGTGAATGTATTGAATTCCTCTTTTGATATTTTGTCTAGAATAACTTTTTTTTTTCTCATGTAGCATTTTAAAATGTCAACTTCTGGTTTTCGGTAGGGGTCAAAGTTGAATATATCTGAATTGGAGAATTGTCTTTAAGTGTTCACATCTCAATCTTCTACAGTTCCAGCAGTGGGGATGTTGAGGAAAGGGAGCCGACAAATTGTTGTATATTTTGGCTTTGTCAAAACTTTGATATGCCAGCCATGGCGGCCATTTTCTAACATGCCATACGCATACAAGTAATGAGGCAAGAGAAATAACTATAACTTAATCTGACCTTACTCGTGCAAGTAGTAGAGCAACAAAGATTATACTTACTTAATATTATAATACTTTTGCGAGATACCTCTCTTTCCCCACTACTTGCAAGTTTGGCCAATGAAGTGAAAAGCCCACTAGACTGTCAATGACAGTTTCTAGTTATTATTATGACAAAACCAAGTGGCCATCTTGAGAAACATCTCTATACATTTACTTACTTACTTAATCGATAAATGTGTAATATGCCCTTTTTTCTATAGCAATTACCAAACAATTTCCCCAGCTTATCTCAATCATTCATTATTAGCCCTGACGGAAGCACATATATGATTTAAATCTTAATGATATAGGAGGATGTTGAATAATCCGGAGAAAACTCGCGTGGTTGGGCAGGTGTCTGGGATTGAATTCGGCCATCTTGAGAATACGAGCGACCAATCCACTGCTCTACCAGACCCATTATATACAAAAGAACAAATCTACTTTAGCTTTGACTAGAAGAAAATGGCGTCGTTAATGTTACAAGAATATACCAGTCATTAATGATACAAAACTTCTGCATACGGGTGATCGGGGCAAGTTAGGCAACTACTGATATTTTGCTTTTGAGCAAAAATGTACAACCTTAAGGATCTTTTTTTTATATTTGTTTTATTTTTCAAGTTTTTACAAAATATAAACAATTGACAAACACTTATTTTTATGGATTAGTTAAAAACTTAATTTTAATAAATCAATAACGTTACTGAGGTTAAGCATTTTTAAATCACCATAAATATGATCTTGAACAATAAGCTCCCTTTTAACCCTATCAATCTCACTATGCCACAAGAACTCATATGGTATGGAATAAATTGTCTTTATTATATTTTTGTCTGAATTGGGTAGAGAAATAAACATGTGATTAAATTGAGAGATCATTATTGATTTTATTAAGAGAACTTTCCCAATTGGAGTTAAATTTCGCCTGCTCCAGGTACTAATTAGACTTTTCAGTTTCACAATTTTTTTATCAAAATTCATCCTTATCATACTATGGAGATTGACACAAAAGTAAATTCGTAATAGACAAAACTTTTGTTTCCCCCACTGTAAATTTAATTCTGGTAAAAACTTATCTTGACTATATTTTTTGCTGCAAATCCAAACCACTTCTGTTTTCTCAATATTAATCTTTAATTCAGATGTATTAGCAAAAGTATTTAATTCAGTTATCGATTCTTTCAGTGAACCTTCAGTACCATCTTATGTTAAATAAGTGTCATCTGCATATTGAGAGAGTAAAACGTATGACTCGTCTAAAGTAATGAATAAAGATTTCCCCTTTGATTAACAGAAGCTACAACATTATTATGAACAAGTTTTACCCAGTTACATATATCATTTCCAAAGCCAAAATAACCCAAAACCTTGTTTGTAAATTTCCATGAGACCGAATCAAAAGCTTTTTCGAATTTTACCATTAAAACCATGCCAGGAATACCATTATCTTCAGTAAATTGCATAGCATTATATAAAAGCCTTGTATTCTCACCTATGTATCGACCAGCTAGAAACCCAGTCTGGTCCTTATTAATAAGTTTGTCAAGCACCAACTTTATTCTATTATCTATTACTCCAGATGTTTTTTTATACACAATATTCAGTAAGGTTATTGGCCTCCAGTTTTTTTATAAAATGCTGTTGTTTACCTTTTTTTCGGAATGCAAGTGATTATAACATGTGTTATTGATAAATCCCCTTTCATATACCCATAGTTTAATGATCGAACAAAAAAAATACCAAGTTCCTTCTAAAAAAAAAAAAAAAAAAATTGACTGTATAACAATCTGATCCTAGACTTTTATTATTTTTCATGTTTTTCAATGTTTCACTTGCTTCCTCCATTGTTATCAATCACTCAAATGTTCTCCATCCTGAGTCTGTAAGTTTTGGAAAGTTTTCAAAGTCAAGAAATCTTTCAAAGCTAATGTCTAATAAATTATTTTTGAACTCACACTTGATTTCATCTAAAATTTCTTCTTGTTTAGAGATAAAACTACCATTACTAAGCTGTATTTTCGGATCATTTTTGATGTAAAGTTCCTATTTTCTAGGTTAAAAAATAATTACTTGGTTTCTTTCCCTTCTATTCCCATCTAGCTCTTGATCGTATTATACTCCCTTGAATTCTTTCTTTTTCTTATTTCTTCCAATTCCCTTTTCTTTCTATCTTTTCTATAAAAGAGAGAAAACAAAGAAATTCAAAGCATAGAAAAGTTGTTTTAAACTTGTAAAGGAAACAAAAATGATTTAGGTGATCGTTGTTGGCCAAACATTTTTTTACAGATTAGAATACTTTATATATAAATATTACATTGATCGATAAAATTTGGCTTATCTTAAATTTAGAATTCCAGTTAAAATATCCTTTTCATATCGAATAATACTAAGCTCACACACAACGAAACACCACGGAATATAAACTTATTCACTATTTACACACATATTAATGAAAATCCAACACACTGATAGTAGCGGGATCGGTACCAGGAAGTACTGGCGTTCTGTCCTAACCGATCATATGCTGTTTCTTAAGATTTTCTTGCGATGTTGGCATCGTTAATTTTCTTCATGCATTTGATTTCTGGTAAGCGTTGTAATACATGGAATTTAACTGTTTACAAAATTATGGCAAATATTTTTGCTGTTTTTATCGAAGAAAGCCCAGTATATCACGTGACATTAACAACCTAATCCGAGGAGAGTGTAAACATTTGTCACGTGGAGTAAGAACATGTGTTTATTTTGCAATTGAATGACTTATATGGTATCTAGGAGCATCAATCCTATTCATTATTGTTAATTGGGTAACGTAAACGGATACAATTACATAATATGCTCGTATTAATCCCCAGGAGTTAAATGTTGACGTTCGACGATGGGGCCCCCGACGGGATTTTGTTTTGCTTTTTTGTGGACTGGGATCTTATTGTAATTTTCCACTTTTGGAGTGTCCAATTTAAAAGTTAGCGTCCAAATAACAAACTGGAGTGTATATTCAAATTCGAACTGATATATTTACGGCCTTAACAGCTGCTTAACGGAACAATTATAATACAAATTGCCGCCCACTACTGCACCAATTTACTTTAGACCGAAATGTGAATGGCGATTTCAATCATATAAAGGAGATCGACATCGTGAATTGATTCCACTGAAGGCAATTCACAAACTGTAGATATGAAGAAAAATCCTTTAGTTTTACACAGAAATTGAGACTTGTTCTACAGTTCGGATTCCTCCTTATGTGTGTCTTAAATTTCCCGCATGGCGCATGCGCAAAATCATTGTTTACACTCGCCGAATGATAATGATATGAATTAGTGACTAGGTCGTTCCTATGTTTTATTTTAATTTTTTCATGTTTTTTTAAAAATGGTTGTTCACACTTTTAAATTGTATAATTAACACAAGGTACATATCGTTTAACATAATTTTAATTCTTATAACCTTTGTTATCGATTATGAAATGAAATTTTAACCATTTAGTCCCTTTAATAGAAAGTTATCCTCTTATGGCATATCAAATGCAATTCTCCTCTTCTTCCTGTTGTTGAGAATCACAAACAGTTTCCATCTGAACTATACGAACTCTTTACACAGTCCATGCTGTACACTTCCCTCAGTCTCAGTTGATTGAAGCGTGTCAAATCCTCAAAGACAACATATCGAGTTCCTTTAAAGTTCCGACGGGCAGGAATTATTTCCTTATTTTTGCGTCTATGAGTGAACTTCACAATAATGTTCCTCTGATAGTTACCATTCACTTTCCTGAGTCTATGAGCAATGTCTATATCATTGTCTCTAATTGGCACCTTCAGATTGTCACGTACAAAGCCGACGACTGCCTTGACGCAGTCCTCTACAGACTCCTTCTCCCCGGGATCCGCTAATCCGACAATCCTCAACGAATTCTTCCAGCCCTGTTGCTCCAGATCGTTGTATCGTCCAAGCATTTCATTGTGACGATCCTTAGCATTGTCACTTTCCTACTCCAGTTTCGTCACTGTAAGTCTTAAATCCTCATTCTCACTTTCTAAATCGGACACTCTGCTTTCCAGTAACTCAATGCGTTCGGCATGTTCTTTCTGAATATCAATGCGGAGATTCTCAAGTTTTTGGTCTAACCAAGGACTTCGTCATGGTACAAATTTCATCAAGACAATTGTCCGTGGATTTCACTACGGGCTGATCCTGACTAGTTCCAATAGCACTGGTCCTGTTGCTGGTAGCACAAGAAGATTTAACACCAGTCGGCATGACGAAAATACGAGTAAAATAAATATAAGAAAAAGCAAACATAGGAGTATGTAAAACAGTCCCGCTCTCTCCACAAACACAAAGGCGTAGTCAAGTATACATGTATAAGTGCTGAGTGGTAGTCACCCGTGGAGACTCAGCCCATGCTCACATCTGTTTATCACAAAGTGTACGTTTTTCACCAAAATGCAAAATACGATCTTCTCACACTCTGTTAGATGAAACAATCGACTGGCCCATATCCAAAAACTGGATCTTACTATCAAATGTATATGTTGAAAAATCGTGATTTAACCAGAGCAATGTGACCGTCGACTGACCAAGTCCACGCGACCTTGACCTCTCTAACCTTTAGGAACTTAGCAGTTTAGTTGGCTGGGCATTTCACGAATATTGCAAAGAAAACTCCAATGTAAAATTTACTAAACAGGAGCAAATAAGTTTTGAAAGGTAAGAAAGAAAACGATGATTTCGCTTCTAGTAATGCGATCTTTTTGAAA
This sequence comes from Crassadoma gigantea, assembly GCA_032360845.1. Lineage (NCBI taxonomy): Eukaryota > Metazoa > Mollusca > Bivalvia > Pectinida > Pectinidae > Crassadoma > Crassadoma gigantea. Next base: position 7,104 of record JAULCA010469188.1, on the reverse strand, counting down.
CGGAATTGCTACTTTTAACAGTCAACACGTGTAACACATTAACAGCTCCAAATGAAAGTGCATAAAGTCAAGCAAAGCTCTCACTACCATAGTGCTGTACGATAAGAATCGATTGAAATATCAATTAAGGCCTGAACAAATTCGGCCAGTAATACCGTGGCAATTTCGCCACATGCAGTTAAAACATAAAAAGTCGTGCAATTGGCGGTAACATCTGACGCTTTAAACTTTATGACTTTATAATTAAGCTGATTCCAATGGGACCTCACTTACACGAATGCCTCTCCGAACTGACTGGCGGGGCTCATTCGGCCATCGGAAACGTTAAATAATGTTTGAAAATTGACGTGCTGCAAATCATCCTAGAAAGGACGTTAATAAAAGAAAAAAAGGGCCGAGCTTGATTAATATCATAAGAGCCTGTGTTTCATTATTATACCTTGACTTGCCGACTTTAATTAAGAATATCTTTTCTCATTCTGAAAGCTGTATTCTGAAACGGTAAATATCAGAGAAAAAAAAAATGCTACGCTCTTTTAAAGCTTTGCCTTTTCATAATAAACGAAGTGTAGCTATATCGATCACTTTAGCACATATATAACAATTAATTGTAAGAACGCTAACAGCATAGCCAAATCGACATTGATTTGCGTTGACAACTCGTACATATTTTACACCAACACGTAGGAAATGTTTCAATAAAGCTAAGTGAATATGTACTCACATATTACAATCTTTCTAAAGTTTATTTTTATTATATTTTCAGTTCCGATCGACTTCTATAAAAAGAGATCCATCGCAGAAAAAGTTGTTTGTCTCACCATACCTCTCAAAATACGCCACAGTCTGTAAATATCAGATGTATGGGTTGCTGTGGCTCCTGGGAAGATACACCACCGATGACTACTATCAATGCCTGAACGACATAGTCCTTCCCGAGAAGAACCTTTTGCGATATAAAGATCGCAGCACGGGTATTATCGATTTCTGTACATGGATCAAATGTAGAGGAAAGGAACAACATTGCAGAAACATTGAAAGTGGTATTTGTATTTTCGTTTATCAAAATAACTACGCTTCACACTGTTTGTGTCAAACCCTATCACAATAAACTCGCCCCATTCTGTTTTGTAGATATGATCAATACATTTTAAGTCCGTAATTGAACCAGGTTTAAGAAAATCATATGAATATTGAATAGTCATATAGCTTTTGTTATAAACTTCTTTTTAAACATTATCAGATTATTTTCATTATTCATTGAAATATGTTAGATTTGATATGGAATAGCGTGGCATCCTTTTTAGTAAAAAAAACCCATTTATATGCTTTATAAAACATTTACAATCGGTTTCAAATCAATACATGTCTTTACATGTCATTACGGTTTACTGTTGTATAATAACAGCATAAATTGTCATATCCTTTTTAATGATAGACCAACTGCCCGACTGGATTCGAACCCTGCTGCAAAAGAAATCTAAACTCAGTCGTGATGTTACCATTCTCTGTGATGGCTGGACTCCGATGCATTACGCTGTCCTGACAGGCAATGATGATCTAGTCAAACAATTGCTAGATACTGGGAAAGGACACTTGACAGAAAAAACTAACACATTGCTTCCAAAGTTTATTCTTGATCAACTGAAAGAAGTTAGTCGTTTTGAGTATGAGTTTGTTTACGGTAGCATTGAAGGCTTCACACCTCTTATTCTTGCGACATTCACTGAAAATCAAACGGCGATCAAACTAATTGGTCAGCGTATTGAAACGTTTAACGGATCCAACGGGAAAGATATCGCTGATTGCCTCAAGCTTGCATATTGTGAAGATACAGAAAGAATTCTTCTTGACACCCTTTGCAGGATTGGTAAACAACATTTAATACAGAATCATGATGTCGACGTCAACTTGCAACCCTTTTATAGAAAGGAAAATCCGCTGAGAAGGGTACTTCTTGGTTCCTCTACGGAAGTGTTTGACACGATTGAAGAGGATTTCTTTGCCGTAACAATCATAGTTCAGAACAAAGCTATCATCGGCGAATATTTTAACATGGAAACAACAGACGAAGTTTCAGAAGAAGAAGACAGACTCTTGGCAGAAACGATACGACATCATTCAGATAGGTTATGGAATAGACACAGTTCACTTAACGCTATCATGCCAGGTCATGTATCGTCACTTCGAGACAGATGTCAAGGGTATAGTAGGGCGGTTATGGTTGTCTTACATAGCATTGACAAGGAATTGATTCCTTCATCTGACCTTCCCTTCCAAGAATATTTGTTAACCAATGGATCACGTGTATTGGTTCACGTAATGGAAGGGTCATTCATATTCACTCCAACAACCGAAAAAAAAACTGTTCAAGTAGGACGTAGCATTGATTACGATGAATTCCGGGCCACTCTTGGAACATTTGTTGTGAGTTCACAAAAGCAAATAGGTATTTTGACCTGTGGTCATACCTTTCTGGGTGAATTTTTCGACAGTGGTGATGCTTTCTATGACCAAACATTTGACCCAACAACTTCATCAGAAATCAAGAACGTATATAAAATTGAGGAAACGCGTCTGAAAGTGTTCGATGAAAACAAAAATGTGGAAGACCATGATATGGAAACTGAGTCTACGCATCAGTAAGTATGAATACCTACATTATTTTCTAAGTAAAACCATTGTAAATATTGCAGTTGCCAATTTTGTTTCAATGACTTTCCTACAGTTTGCATAGAGTTATTATACAATACTCTAGTCACGTATTAAATCGACATTGGTAAAGTTTATCGTTATTCAATTGATCTTTGCGTTAAAATTACGATCAAATCCACAATATCAAATATATTTTTGTCATAGTTCCACACATCGGCCAATCCTTTGCAACTTTGTCAAACTCGATCAATAAGTTATTTGGAAATTAGTAATGATTATGAAACAGGAATGGGATTTGAGTAGAGGCGACACAATACACATGTGCCTAGTTTTAATTAGTTTAATGATATGGCTTCTGGTTGATGAATTTTTACCCTACAAGAACACAATGACACACATATAATACAATAACGCACATATAAGAAACATGCAGTAGACACCACCTTGTTAATAAACCACTGGACTGTACTATTAAAAGGTATCATTTCATTATATGTAACATTATATCAATTTTTTATCATTAATCACATTTCATACTTATGATTTATTTCACAATATATCTTTAAATGAATTCATTGACTTAATAACAATGCTCGTGGACAAAATAAGGTTTATAACCTATTTGACTGGCTAATATATTACACAATACAAAGACTAATAATATATCATATACATAATTAATATTATATATAACTGTACGTAATGAACATTGCACTGAACAACTGACAAATGGACAATGACATGGACAATGACATGGACAAGACTAATACTACTCACACAATACATGTACACTTGAACAAACAAGACATATTTACATATCAAACTCCACTGATAACATTTTCATTCATTCACTTCTCTTAAAACATTATAAATTAAAAACATGTACACTTATCTTAAAACATTATACTTGCATTTATTAATATGTGCACTCTCCATAATACTGGGACAGGCTATTCCTGCCAAGATTATATTTATTTAGCATCATTAGCATGCTTATTGCTTAAGTTAGCATGCTTAGGATGATAACAACACTCCATGTAAAAGTAGAGAGACAAGTGCATGATTGTTATCAGAACCATTTCTGTTTTTATCTTATAATTAAGCATCTTCTTTTTTCACACTATGTAAAAGTGATACAATCTTTGAAATCTCAACATTAGGGAATAAGGGTGTGTTAATTGGGATATCAAAGACCCAGTGAATTAGTTCAGAGGATGGACGTGGATTGATCGAGTTATCGACCGATCAGCGTCGCGGAAGGCTGAGCTCTAAATTTGGACAGCGACCTTCACTTCGAGTACGGTTTGACAGACGACAACAACAACATTGATCTACATGGCCGATAGGTAGGCCCAACGTGGCGAAACAGAGTTACAGCAACAACACAAACAATTTGTTAATGCTTCGCTGTTGGTGTTTACAAGTCACCTGCTTACAAGTGGAATAGATCTGGGAAATATACTGGAGGCGAAGTTACTGTAATCGGTCAAGGGCGTTCTCCGGCGATTTTATGACGAAATGAAAAAAGGGGAATGGAACACCGAAACGTAGATGGTGACCATAAGGTAAGAGCTCCTTAAAAACTTTCTTCTGAAAACTACAAAGACCGATACAATAAATGGCAAGAAGTCAGTCAATGAAATACTCAAGGTGGTTCTGGTGCAGTTGAAGAAAGAGAGGTCGGGAGAACCATGCAAAAAGACCCGTTGCCACCAGAAGACATACAGAAGTTCTATGACAGTATGTTTTATGTGGATAATCCTGATTGTCTGCAAAAAAGAGAGTGTTTAAGTATCTATATTTCCTTTGCAAACGCGGACGAGAAAATCTACGGTTACTACAAAATGCAATTTAAGTATTAATACTGACTCGTCCTGCAGAGAGCATCTAACAGTGAACAAACACCAAGGAGATATACAAATTAAAGACAGTAAACAAGGACGAATGTATGACAGACTAGGTAACTTATATTTCAGATTTACCAGGTCAATTTCAGGTTTTCAAATTCAACAAAGACATGCAATTTCAGAAGATCTATATTACAACAAGAGGCCCATAGAGCCTGTATCGCTTACCTTGATATTTCTGTTTTTATTTCAAACATTTTTATTCACTATGACATAGTTACATTTTTTCAAAAGATTTATAGCTCTTAATAAGCCTGAAACTAAATGCTGACTTAATACCTTCATCTAAGCAATGGTATATATGAGTAGGAATCTCAAGTGTTTCAATGATATAATCCAGAATCTAAGTCCCTAGGAGTTGGGCCTGACCCCAGGACTACTTTTTTCATCATGGCTGTGCTTATTTCAACAATGACATTCAGTCTCGTTCCCATTTCTTTGGGGAACGGGACCCTCATGATGCATGTCCCTTGTGTCGTCTTTGTACTAAGTTTTTGCCTTGCGAACTTTGTTCACAGACTGAATCTCAAGAGAAAGCCTACATTATCCCCTTAGCTTACCGTCAGAGAGATTCGTCTGTTGCTTTCGGTAGGCGATGGAAGGGGTGGCACCACCAGCTCTCTGGGGTCTGGTGGTGCTGTCTCTATGCCTGTCTCGGGTGGTCTCGCTTCGACGTGTTTCTCTCGTGAGCAGGGGGTGGCCTATCATGTTCAGGAACTCCCTGGAGTAGGGGAGGGGCAGCCCGACCCTGGCTTGGCACAGTCCATGGTCGAATTGGCCGGGAACGCCCGTAAGCTTTCGTACTTGCCATCGGTTAGGGACTACCGGCCACCGGTCACTGTCTCCGTCAGTAATCCTGGCATTTCAGGAAGTGCTGCTGTTGGGGACAGCCTTGGTGCCAGGCCTGTTCTTTCGGGTTCAGGTCCTGGTATGACTACAGACTTTCTTTCGGGATTGTCTGCGTCTACCGGGATAAGTGACGCGCAGTTCACTAATCCTAGCATCAATGCTGGTCTGACTTACCCTCCCTGTCAGTTGCCCGGACCCGGTCCTATTGGGTCCGGCCCGGAGTTTCATTCGGCTGGGATGGTTTCCCTCCAGGTGTTGGTCTTGCTACGCAGTCTTCTGCACAGCCAAATTATAAGCCTCTCTTCAAGGACAAGAAAGGAAAGGGTAAGAAGTGTAAAAAACCTCCTGCGGGTAAGAAAAAGGGTTTCTTACTCTTTTTTCCCGCCCTGGTCGTGTCAGGCAACGGGTTTGTCAGGAGGGACCAGGTCTTCTTGGCTCAAACTTTCCGTCTTTCCATTTTCTTCCAAAGTGAAGGGAAATTACGGAAGACGCATGGGCCTTGTCTGTGTTTGAGGCGAGGTAAGGCGTTCCGCTAGTGCAAGATCCGCCCTTAGCGTCAAATCCAATACCCCCCCCGCCGGAAAAGGCTCTGGCGCTCCAGGAGGTAGTTAGGACCATGTTCACCAAGTGTGTAGTCAGGGAGGTTCCTATGTCGGAATGCACCCCGGCTTCAGCTCCAGAATGTTTCTTGTTCGGAAGTAATCCGGAGTGTGGCGTCCCAACAAAGATGTAAGTGCCTTCAAGTGAGGTATTGTTGGCGACTTCAGTAGATCCGAAGGACACCTAATTCAACATCCCCATCAAGAAGTCGGCACGGATGTACCTCCGTTTTACATGCAACGGAAAGGTCTTCCAGTTCCTTGCCATGCCGTTCGGGCTCACGTCTGCACCGTTGGTTTTCCCAAACTGCTGCAGGTGGTCATGGGATTCCTACACTCTCGAGAAATAGACATTCACATCTATTTCGACGATACCCTCACGCTCAACCTAATGGGAGAGTCTCAGGTTCAGGACATCCGGTTGGGTCTGAAAGTTTTACTCAAGGTCGGCTTCATTCCTTCCAGAGAAAGGTCAGGGGCTTCCCTATCGCAGGATTTTGTCTTCTTGGGGAACCGTTTCAATACGGTTAAGATAATCGCCCTCCCACCGATGGTGAAGTTGAAGAAGGCCAGGGCATTTGCTCTGACCTTCATCTGGTGGTTTCTAGTCCAGGTATGTTGGTTTCTTAGTTTTCTGGGTTATCAACGCCCTGGAAGATGTTGTCCCCTTAGGGAGACTACACATCAGGCCTCTTCAGATATTTCTTCTTGCCAACTGGGCTTCTTCCACAAGGGATTGGGAAGCTTAGCTTCTTCTGAACCAGTCGGCAAAGGAGTTCGCCCGCTGGTGGACTCATCAGGACAATGTTTTCCGAGGGGTTTCTTTGTCCAAGCCGGCTCCCGCTATGACCCTGTACACGGACGAATCCATATAAGGGTAGGGAGCTTACCTTAACGGACATTGCCGGTCGGAGGACCGGTCTTGGAAACAGCTCGCAGAGCACATCAATGTGCTCGATATGAGGGTTGTTCTGTTGGCTCTGCAGTCTCTTCTGGAGATCATGCATTTCAAGGTGATTTGTTTGGCTACGGACAACTCTATAGTTGTCGAATAACTGAAAAGACAGGGGGGGGGGGGGGGGGGAGGGGCCCGG
>JAULCA010469077.1:10140-20717 GCA_032360845.1 Crassadoma gigantea | reverse complement strand
TCCCTTGTTTTTGAGGTCCCGTGTTTTTGAGGTTCCGTGTTTCTGAGGTCCTGTATTTTTGAGGTCCCGTGTTTCTGCGGTCACGTGTTTTTTAGGTCCTGGGTTTTTAATGTCCCTTGTTTTTAAGGTCTTGTGCTTTTAAGGTCCCGTGTTTTTGAGGTCCCATGTTTTTGAGGTCCCATGTTTTTGAGGTCCCGTGTTTCTGAGGTCACGTGTTTTTTAGGTCCTGGGTTTTTAAGGTCCTTTGTTTTTGAGGTTCCGTGTTTCTGATGTCCTGTATTTTTAAGTTCCCGTGTTTCTGAGGTCCCGTGCTTTCGAGGTCACCTGTTTTTGAGGTCCCGTGTTTTTGAGGTCCCGTGTTTCTGAGGTCACGTGATTTTTAGGTCCTGGGTTTTTAAGGTCCCTTGTTTTTGAGGTCCCGTGTTTTTGAGGTCCCGTGTTTCTGATGTCCTGTATTTTTAAGCTCCCGTGTTTCTGAGGTCCCGTGCTTTCGAGGTCACGTGTTTTTGAGGTCCCGTGTTTTTAAGGCCCGTGTTTCTGAAGTCCTGTGTTTTTGAAGTCCTGTGTTTTTAAGGTCCCGTGTTTTTAAGGTCCCGTGTTTCTGAGGTATCGTATTTTTAGGTTCCTGTGTTTCTGAGGTCTCGTATTTTTAGGGTCCCGTGTTTCCAAGGTCCAATGTTTTTAAGGTCACTTGTCCTGTGTTTCCTCACGGAAATATTCGATCATATGAAGCGTTTGCAAAGTAAACAGGTTCTGGTGGCAAACGTTTTGCAGGTTGCTTGGTTTTGAAAAATATGAAATAAAAAAAAAATGTTTCGATAGAATGAAGTGTTTGAAAAATCAGCACTTTAAAAGCTGAAATTATACATTTATCAAATGTTAAACAGTTTGAAATAGAGACCGTATTTAAATGTTTTTACAAAGAAGAATGTACTACCTATGTATTGGTATTTTTGATAAATAAACAGATGAGTAAGCTTTAATAATATTCTTGATAGATGTAAGATCAATGAGTGAGGTTGTCAGGGTTTCCAACAGAGTTGTTTGAATTTACACTGAGGAATATTACTTTCTGCGTCATGATCTGTTTTCGAAATACGAAAATACACTGTATTCACTGAATAACCTTATCTATACAGTGTACCAAATACACTAAGTATGTCAGTGACAGCCTGACATAATTAAGGATTCCTGGTCCATTGGGTATATTTTTCCAGCAAATGATAAGAAAGCTTTTGCACATTTTTTCGCAAATCACTTGAACCAATAATTAAAAAAAATCATAATTTCATCAACTTTAGAATGATCACTGTTAAGTGTCACAGGTATTTGTGCCGTTTTAGACAATAGTTCAGTCCTGTCGAATGAAACGCAAGTGATTAGTCGTAGTTTTCGAAGAGGTACGAGGATCCTTAATAAAAGTACCTCGTTACCATGGTCACCAACGTTTGATTATTCATTACAGGTTTTGATGTGTTATCTCTGCTTTGGTCAATCCTCCTGTTTTTATTTTCTTGTACTGATATTGTAAACAAAATATACTATAGCGTTAACACACAAAGGTCGAAAGTCAAAGTTCATACAAAAAAGGTCACATCGTCAACACACACAGACAAGGTCGAAAGTCAAAGTTCATAAAAAAAATGTCACAGTGTCAACACACAAGGGCAAGATCGAAAGTGTCAACGTTCATACAAAAAGGGCTGCATCTCCAAGAAACAAAATTTAATTCCATATGGACACTTATTTAATGGTAGTGTTTATAAAGAAACCTGCAGCAAAAAATTTGAATAAATATGTAAAACTTTTCCAACTCTGCAATTCATCGTAATAAACAGGGAGTATTTGATATATGATGGGAATTGGTATGGACTGGACCAAAATAGAAGGGCGTGGATACATACATTGTATATATATCTGTTATTTCTGATGCTGCTCAGTAGCTGTCGCTATATAAATAGCACTCCGGAGTGGTTTGTATCAACTATAGATATTATGACACTAGGATAGAATGTTAATTTGATACAGACGTACAAAGTTCACATCTGCACACACAGAGTGAAGTGACGTTCACTAATCGATGAACCCGATACACCACAGCATATATCTCTGTGGAGCGCTGAGCCAGCGACCCGTAATGTAAACAGCAATAATCACCATCACTCTAGTGTTAATTAACTAATTATGGTACTAAGTCGCTTTAATCTCACAAACGTTGTGACGGAGGCAACACATTTACCCCTGAAGATACATTTGAACTCTTCCAATTCAATGGTTAGAATAGTTCATTATGAAATGTCAGGGGTGATTGAGTAAATAACAATGAGGAGGGAATACAGTAATGAAATAGTGCTTGGTGAATGATATTGTTTGGAAACAGGTTATTCTGATGATAATTTGGACGTTACAGGAATGGAATGGGTCAATAAAAAATGAAGAAAAAAAAAGAAACGTTTCTTGGATAATGATTATCTGATAAACCAAGCAATTTTGAAAATGATTTGGAAGATACAGGAAAGGAATATGTCAAGGATAAATGAAACTATACTTGGGAAAGCATTTCTAAATAGAAACAAGTCATTCTGAAAACTGTTTGTACGTTATGAAAAAGGAATGAGAAAATGATACATGCAATTGTGCTTGGGAAACGATTTTCTGATGTACAAAAAGTTATTCTGATAATAGTTTGGACGTTAGAGAAAAGTGATGAGACAACGATACGGCTATTAGCGACAAAAACATGTTATTTCCACGTTTATTTGTGAATGGCTTTTTGGTATTAAACCCAGTAACTAGTCGTGAATGATATTGAGACCAGGAGAGCGGAAAATTTTGCTGCTGCTCATTGACAAATGAACTTTTATGGAAGTTAAAATATTCCATCCTGATGTGACAAGGAAGAGTTTGTGATAAACGTCATTTTTCTTAATAGTAAACTTATATTTTGTTTGTACACTGAGCGAGTGTCTGCAGACTGATTAAGATAAAATGAGGATGCATTCCGAAGCATTGTGATTATATGGAGTCAGTAGGGAAATGATTGTACGATAATGTAAAGTTCCCTTCAATATTACTTCAGAGGGTTACCGAAAAATATAGACCTACTAAAAGTTGATACGTCTTACAAGGTGAATACGCTGGAGCTATTTACGGACAAAGAATATACACTGTTTTGCAGAAAGAGGAATAAAGAAAAGAAAAGAAAACAACGATTGAAGAATGAATGCATGCCATAGTCGTATTGTCATATGTGCAGACAACTGTATGCAACACATTCATTACAGATGTGTGGGTAGCGTGCTCTAACACCATACCGCGCTGTTTTATACAATTAATACAGTACCTGCTCACCACATATTCTTTATTATAAAATCATTTGGATTGAAACTTTACGGGAGGATTGCATCGTGTCTACTGTGTTGACGTTATATTTCAAATACAATCAATATTTACTTTACAATACAGAACTTGGAGACGTGGAAAGCTTGCAATGACATCTACGTGTATTAAAGGGTTCATTCGTACATGTATGATCGCTATAAAATTAAATAAACGTTTGTTCTTTTTGATACATAGGTAAAGATTGACTGCATAGTTATTGCTGTTTTGAAATAGGTAAGGGATGTTTATTCGATTTCTACCAGTGAAATATTGAAAATTATTTTATTCTTTAAATGTGAAGCTCTGCCGAATCGTGAAAGATATCAATATTAAGCCACACTCGTGAAAGATAACAATTTATTAGCCACACTCGTGAAAGATATCAATATATCAGCCACACTTGTGAAATATATCAATATATCAGCAACACTCGTGAAATATATCAATTAATTAGCCACACTCGTGAAAGATATCAACATATTAGCCACACTTGTGAAATATATCAACATATTAGCCACACTCGTAAAAGATATCAATTAATAAACCACACTCGTGAAATATATCAATTAATTAACCACACTTGTGAAATATATCAATATATCAGCCACACTCGTGAAAGATATCAATTAATAAACCACACTTGTGAAATATATCAATATATCAGCCACACTTGTGAAATATATCAATATATCAGCCACACTCGTGTAATATATCAATTAATTAGCCACACTCGTGAAAGATATCAATTTATTAGCCACATTCGTGAAATATATCAGCATATCAGCAACACTCGTGAAATGTATCAATTAATTAGCCACACTCGTGAAAGATATCAACATATTAGCCACACTAGTGAAATATATCAACATATTAGCCCTTCATGAAAGTTATCAATATATTAGCCGCACTCGTGAAAGAAATCAACATATAAGCCACACTTGCGAAAGAAATCAATTTATTAGCCATTCTCGTGAAAGATATCAATTAATTAGCCACACTCGTGAAATATATCAACATATTAGCCACTCATGAAAGTTATCAATATATTACCCGCACTCGTGAAAGATATCAATTAATAAACCACACTCGTGAAATATATCAAATAATTAGCCACACTCGTGAAATATATCAACATATCAGCCACACTCGTGAAAGATATCATTTTTTCAGCCACACTCCTGAAATAATTTGGTATCACTGGTGGCATGTTATATATCTTCCACTTATCCCTGAGGCTCGGATGCTTAAGACATCGTCGCGTATTTATCATAACAGAGTAAAATGTACCATATGAATGGAGGTTTCTATTTTGAGTTATTTAAGTATAAACTTTGATACAAACAATAGGATTCAATACAAACAAAAGGGTTTTAATGCTAAATTGACAGTTACAAGTAGAACGTTTCGATCGTTAACCATATTTACCTGCAAATTTATTTAAACTGTCTACTTATAGAAACATTAAAAGGAAATAAGGAAGACGGTAGTATCCTGTGTTTGGGTGACATATTGATGTAAGTGTATGGTGAATAGAATCTATTGATGGTGTGTGGTGGACGTACCGACCATCAGGATCGTCAGTACTGAAATCTATGGCAGGGATCGATATACACACACTCGTATGTTAGCTCTACTTTGACCACAAAACAGTAAAGACTTTATCAGAGGTCTAATATTGGTGTGGTTGGTTACACTAACGTTCGACAATCTTGAATAAAATCATTGTTGGACAAATATAAATATTGGCTCAGGAAATCAATATGGATTTGTATTGTGATGTTTTCACTTGGAATATAAACTCTTAAGTTTGTCGAAGTTGTACTGTACAAAATGTCTGTTTAACTAGACTGTGCCGTCGGCTTACACTTAGTGAGGAATGAAAACTGAAGTTTGATTGTACAAAATGTCTGTTTAACAGTGGTGTCGGCTAGCACTTAGTGCGGAATGTATGGATCACTTCATCAGTGAAGACACTCCACACACCAAAATAAACTCTACAGTCAACCATCGATCTGGGCAGCTTACAACATTCATCATACCGATTAAGATACCTATCAAAAGGAGTTTATTAATAGCTTGACAGAACAACGTTATAGAAGCGATGTGTGGAGTCTAAACTTTAAAGTTTGGACAGCATTCTGAAACATTTGTTTGCAGAAGGTAGTCTACAACGTTAATTTTCTCAACACTGTTACTTTGAGGTTTGAAGATATGAGTCGGCTTCGGTTTACTTAAGAGTGTTAATAACGTTACTGTTCCATGTGTGTAAATGAAAGAGAGGATTAAAACTGGCCTTTCATGTTACCTGTTCCACCGCGATACGTACTACAGATAAGATATACACCAGTGCTAGAACCCTGATGAGTTCGGACCAGTGTTTTGGAGGCCTATGTGTATTGAGCTGAGGAGACAAATGCGCAGGGGAATACCAGGAACATGTACTGTATGTATTAGTGCAGTCAGCGTACGATTAGAGCAGTGCTATCTATCTTCATCAGTCAGTCTGGAAGGAAATGTCATGTAAGATATATTTTACCAAGGAAATATAATATGTTATGCTGTGTTGAACACTGTTTCGTGAAACCTTAGCGGTACAGGTGTTATTGACGATAACATTTCCTACTATGTTACACGTTTGTTCATCAGAAAAGAGGTCGTTAGGAATATAGTTCACCGATGAAATGTAGTATTCCACGCCATGCTTATGGGGTATTACCAGACAAAGGACTATTATGATTTATTTCACCAAGGAAATATAATATTTCATGTTGTTATACAGAATCTCCCATGGACAGAAAGATGTTGAATTGTTTCTCGAAGGAAATATGATATGTTATGTGATACATAATTTTCCGTGAAAAGGAAGGTGTTTAGGAGATATTTCACCTAGGAAATGTGATATTTCATGCTGTATTTGATTCGCTTCCTGGTAAACAAGTTAAGGATATAAACAGCAAGAATATGTAATGTTTCATGTCGTGTGCTTAAGACAACTCCTTGGAAAAGTTGTGTTTCAATACATGTTTCACCAGAAAAGTTTATTACTTAATGCCGTGTTCGAGACTTTTCTCTAGGATATACGATGTGCTGGATATATTTTAACAAAGCAATTCAATACGACCGTTTATTTCATGACGTCTGATTATTCTTCCTCTGAAAATAAAACGTTCTGTAGAAATTATTTCACAGGGTTTTTACCAGACTGTTCACTTTGAAGAAAAAGATAGTGTTTTTGCGATACCGTAGTGAAAGTGCACAATAATTGATGACGTCATTTAAGTTCACATGAAATTGTGACATCACAGTAGGTATATGCATTCCAATTCGGAAAAAGCTGCTCCACACTGACGCACATGTGTGGGTTTACAGTGAGCTGGTCAGTTTAATATATTCGTTCATATTTATACTTTGGATACGTAAAACCAACATGTCTGTTTTAGACAACAGATCCATCTCACGATGGCTACGTAGGATACAGTAGCCGCTAATTATGGTAACTGGATCCGTTGCTGTTTCCGGTTCCGGTTTCGGCGGAAGTGGAATGGGCGGCGCAAACGACGACACCACCATGCTTAAAAGGTGTCTCAACCTTGTCGTTGTGATTTTCATGGGCTGTGTGGTTTTAGCCATGACGTTTGAAATTCTCAGGATGCAGAGATTTGCGAGAGAAGTGACTAACTCCACAATGACGAATTGATATTTCAATAAAACCTCTGTACTTCGGAACCTGACTGTGGGATGAAATTTCGTTACTCTGGAACTCCAATGTTAAAAAATATCCATGATAAAAAAGATTCGTTAAAATACATGCCTTATACTGCAAAAGAGGACATTATCACGTGTAGTCATCTTCATGTTTCGATCCTATGTAGGATGACGTAAATTTGTGTAATGTTTACATCTTAAATATATTACACGATAAGAAATTGATGTTCATATAAAACTACAAAAAAAAGAAGAGAAAATTAAAATATCTGTATTGCTTAAACTTACTCTTTGATGCTAGTTATAGTCAACAAGAAAGACCATTTCTAAAAATGTATTTCATAAAGTAGAAAATTTTGATTTTCAAAAATCACCAATCCGGTTAAGAAGTGTGTAGAGTAACGAAATTTCACTTTACGTACTCGTGTCGTTATGGTTCAGAGTTTCGTTTGTTATTGTTGAGGAGACATTTATCATGTTTCATTGGATTACACTTGTAGTGTCAGTACATTGTTTTTAATGATTCATTTGATACTTATTGTTATCTATTGATTTCAAAAATGTCTTTTTAAAATACATTTACATTTTAGATATATTGTTATTCACAATAAATTATCGAATATTTGAGTTTTGCCCTATTTCTTAAAGATACCGTACCGCTAAGCTTTTATCTTAATAGTAGGATAAAACTAACATTGTAAATTTTTTCTCGCATGGCAAAGTTTATAAACTTTCCGTCGATACGTTACTTAGAGTACAAAACGTGTCAAAGAAAGGGAAAAAAAGAAATTGAATTTTATTTTCTTGCGTGCCGTAAAGAATTCGATGATTTACATAATATTACGCATGTCCCAATGTGCCCCTTTAAAACGAAGATACCTCTTATCAAATGTTGGCTATATCCTTTGCTGTTACGATCAATACTTTGTTAATACTACTTCAGAAGTGAATTATAAAGTAGTTCAGCAATCGAAGTGTCATAAACGATCTTTTCCAGTTGAGATACAAGCACGTTTATTGTGTAAACATTACCTTAAGTCCAGTCGAATACATAGTCGCCTTTCATTGGATTCCACTTTCGTCACATCTTATGAATTCGCTTCTGCTTAATACTTACTTAAGCATTAAACTGCATTCGGTTTCAGGTTATAGGCCATATGAACGCCCACTGCATTACATGAAAATAGCATTAACCGAAACCGATGCAGTTTAATGATTATATTTACATTTCCACGCCTGACCGTACACAAAAACAATAATTACGACAGAAAATAAAATAAAACACATCTCCAGGAGCCTTGATATATACCGCTTTGTCACAACCTAGTACATAGGTCATCTCAAAGCGGTTCACAAAATATTATTCGTGGTTACAAGGCCTTTGCAACAAGTCAACAACTTACAGCACTGCCCAACCACGTACTCATTTACAGCTGAGTAGATTGGAATAAAAAACCAATGTACTGAACATCATTATGAAATATTACTTCTATTTTAACAGCAGTTTTCCGACAGATTACGACACAGTAGTTTTAAAGTATTTATCTATTGAAGTTAACACGACTCAAATTGACATAAAATGAATGACATTTTATAGGTACGATTTGTAATACAAACAGTTTAACATTGTTTATTGAGGAATGTGATTTGTAAGGCGAACTAAAACAGCTTAATTATGAGAAGTTCTCATAATACATACTTACCAACCTGAAGGAAATGTTCAGAAATAAAACAGCTTAATAATAAAGCCAAGAGCAAAGTATATTTTCATCTGTACCTTCATTAAGTAATTTTCACGAAAAGTTGACGTGGACAGCGCAAAGACGATAACACAAACTTAGAATTAATACACAACCAAAATGATTGGAAATAATGGAAGTGGAAGAATATTAAAACAATTAAATTGTATATAACATTTTGCTCATCTTCCTATTGTACATCATAAAGACTTAGTAACAACATTATACAATGATAAAACATTTAGTAACCAATACAGGGATAACTGAGTTACATCTAAATATGGCAGGGCTACCGACTGTTGGTGCGAGCTCAGCCGCTTTAACTCTGCTATACTTTGGCGTGGGAATCATTCTTACCTCAATTCTTCATTCATTAATGAGCAAAGTATTCAACAGAACTTTAATAATCCGATTTCAAATCTAACATACAGATGTTGACATCTGTATTGTATACTACAGTATATAAATATAGAAGAGTATTGGTTGATAAAATGTCCGGTGAGAAAAATCAAAGTGAGTGAAAAATACCAGTTGTAGGTAATAAGCTGGAGGAAAATAATCACCTATTATGCGTGAATAGGTAAATAAGCAAAAAATATGCTTGCCCTATGTATAAGGTAAATAAACGGAATATAAGCATCTCCGATGTATAAGGCAGCAGAAAACAGAAAATAAGCATCCCCTATGTATAAGGTAAATTAACGGGAAATAAGCAGCCCCTATGTTTAAGGTAAATTAAAGCAGAAAACAGGCATTCTCCATGGGTAATACTACCTACACATAGTGTGTCCTCTGACGTCTTGGACTGCTAAGCGTAATGTGAGTCTGACTGAATTGCTCGAGGGCTTTAGAATTGGTGAAATTAGCGCAGTAAGCGAGTGTTGTCCGAAACACCAGTACTCTATTCGTGTTATTAACGAAAACGAAATATAATTAATCAACATCTTGTATTCATCTTCAACTTTCTTCAACTTTCTTCTCGTTAAAGTTTATTCGAACAATGACAAACAAAGCGATGTCCTCAATAATATTATGACGCGTAAAATGGCTGTTCGGGACTCAATCTTGTTACAGTTAGCCGATCAGATAAATGGATGTAACAGAAAATGTGTTCCGGGAAAAACGGTATTTCTGGCAACAGTATGTCGTATTCTGACAGTGTTAAACACGGCATCCTCTATTTCACGGGCCGAAAACTGGCTGTATCACTATCCCGTATTTTCGTTTTGCAGAGTTATCTGCTCTGGTGAGCAGGTATTGATTGTTATGTCATTTGTTTATGAGACTAATGTCATAAATTTTTGAGAAAACGACGTAATTTTCTCACACAAACTAATGACGTAACAACCAATAATCACAATAGCAGACAACACTACAATACGAGGAGACGGAATAGCGCTAGTATGATTATATATGAAAATAGATTCAGGATCGCTACTGAAGGGAGACCACTTTTGAAGTCTTACGGGCGCTAATTCTTTTCACTGAGTGCTCGAGCTGGTACCAAGTGTTTAACAAGTCAGTGACAAAAACAGCTAAATAACATGTTAAACAGGTTAAATAAGTAAAACACCGTCTTAATATTGAATAAGTATAAACCAGTACATGACGTAACAACGGCCGTACAGTTGACTTTAACATTGAATAGGTATAAACCAGTAGATAACATAACAACGGCCGTACAGTTGACTTTAACATTGAATAAGTATAAACCAGTAGATAACATAACAACTGGCCGTACAGTTCACTTTA
>JAULCA010469077.1:0-10040 GCA_032360845.1 Crassadoma gigantea | reverse complement strand
ATTGAATAAGTATAAACCAGTACATAACATAACAACTGGCCGTACAGTTCACTTTAATATTGAATAAGTATAAACCAGTACATAACATAACAACTGGCCGTACAGTTCACTTTAATATTGAATAAGTATAAACCCGTACATAACATAACAACAGTTGACTTTAACATTGAATAAGTATAAACCAGTACATAACAAAACAACTGGCCGTACTGTTGACTTTAACATTGAATAAGTATAAACCAGTATATAACATAACAACTGGCCGTACAGTTGACTTTAACTTCTATTAAAGTCAACAGATACTTCGCTCGTTTAAGTTCAGTTAAGTGACAGAAAAAATATGCTAAATTAATTATAATTTTAAGGTTTTATTATAGCAGATTTATAAATCTCATATCTTTTATTGATAATTTGAATATAGTAATGTGATTGGGTATGATTAAAATTTAAGTGTCCTCAGGTGAAGAGACATTCAAGAGGGGAGCCACCCCTAGTCGTCACATCTCGGCAGATTCCGTACCTTCCGGAATCGGCTGAGGTTGGCCGAATAAGCCTTCCCTGTTATCACCAGGCTCACAATATTTGTTAAAATATTCGGAGCAAGGGAGATAACTCTAAGTGGTTGCCTTTACTTCACGTGTACGTAGCACATATGCATTGATTACACGCTTATTTTGTGTAGATAACACATATCAACTAACGTTTGGACTTCAATCGGTTCTTAATGATTAAATCAGTTTAACAGATCATTACAGTTCATGTCAGATATGTTGGGTATTGTGTTTAAATGGTTCCATTTAGCTGGTATTGTTTCCCATGGAGATAAGTTGTATTTTTATTTGTCAGCTTAATATAAAGATAGGTTAACACGAAAAAATAAGTCGTGTCTCTTTGAACACAATCGAATTAAAATCTAAATTTGAAAATTTTAAAGTTATTATCAAGCTAACAAGACTTAGTCCGACTACGTTTATTCTATAAGGTATGAAAACAAAATACACTGGTCCTTGAATTCAAAAGCAAACTTCCTTATAATATATATACTTAAGTTTGTATTTATAAGTGATTGAGTGACTATTTATATTACCGTATATTGTACTAACCATGCGCTAATTTGTATTGTTTATCAAGAAATACAAAATAATTCATTTGCGTGTCTGACAGTAAGATATTTTATGTAAGAAGTGGTAAACATTACTCACAAATATGTAAATCTACGGCCCTCAATGCATATTGTTTTGCAATATCTGCAAAGAGGCTAGACAATAAGACAACTGTAGTGTACTTACCTTGTTAACAGGGGCGAGTAATGATATAGGTGATAACCAGATGCTTAATTGGGTAATAGTTATAGCTCTTGTACAAATGAATCAATTATAATCTATGTAGTGTACTATGATTAGTTTTCCGACTTACCTTTAACATTCCCTGGTGACAATACTAGCATGGTGATGCAAAGTATTTCACTCACATAAAAGCAAATTTTTTTTTTTTTTAAGAAACTTGATTATTAACTCAAAAGTATTCATACAATAAGTTTGATCATATCTGTTTTGCTAATAACAGGGAGAATGGTTCAAGAATGGTGCAAAGTGAACATTTGTCGGCCATTTTATGTATAATCAATTATACAAAATAGCGCACGGGAGCAAGGATTGTTTTCGGGTCGTTTATATGATAAAAAAAACATCATAAAATAAATGTAGTCGATAAGATAAAAGATGAACGTAGAATCACTTCACCTTGATAATTTGGTAAAAGATACAGAAAGCCAAAAATGAATTACATTGCATCATACAGCTGTTTCGTTCGTGTAAGACTCATCATTGATGCTAAGTGTCAAAACGTTGGAACAGAGGGACAGTTGTTAGTTATCTATGATGCTAAGAGCCAAAAGGTTGGAAATCCAAATTGTCTAGACTACTGAAACAGAGGGGCAGGTCCTTTAGCACCTTAATTGAATATGTGATGAAGACTTGGTAGTTTAATATCAAATAATCTGCAAAGTGTGCATATTATGAACCTTGCTACTACCCAAGAGATACATGAACGCAGGAATTCCTGTGATGATGAAGGCACATAATATAATTTTAATTTATAACACCTAAATGAATACATATTTACTGCCACAATTCCCCATATTCGTAACCACGTGTTGTTTTATACACTTATACGTAAGTCTAATAAAGCGCCTGAGATAAAAGATAAAAATTCAGAAACAAGATCGCGATTGATTGGATTTTATTCTAACTATTTAACAATTTTACCACCTGAACATCTTTACATCAATCAATGACGTGTCAGCTTTAATATCTTTTAATGTCTAAACTCATTAGTGCCATCATGATCTAAGGCCACATTTAATTAAATTTAAATCATTTAATTAATCAGCGAAGGGCCATGTTAGTACGTGAAATATAGATGTACCGAATATTTCAAAATCAGGCCTACAAAAATATTTACCGACCTTGAGCTCAAATTGTAACCTTTAAGCGCTGGTAATGCAACGTACAAATTTTCAATAGGTGAGCTCAAAGGAATTTTCAAATAAATTATCCATCCTGGTAAAATCATAATTAGGAAAAAGAATGATTCATAAATATGTGTTGTTTATGTTTCAAATTCATAGCATTCAATTTTTTGTTTTAATTCAAAATGTCAATTTTCACCGATAATTATCATTAAGCTAGCTATTATGATCATTAAAAAGATAATCATTTGTTGTAGAAACAAACATAATTTTAATTATGCTGGTATTCGATTAACGTATTTATACCTAGAACAGCCCTGTACATAATGTGTATTAACAAATCCCGGGTACACATCTTGATACACAAATATCCACGACATGTTCTATAGGCGACCCCACAAGATTTTCAAACCTGCTCGCCATGTCCATCAAAGAAACAGTTTATTCTAAAGAACTGGTATAGGTTACAATAATCGCGGTAGATAATACAACACAAGTCAGATCTTATTAGCTTAATTAACTTAATCAACTTGACGAAACTTACACTTAAATTAATTTCGTTGTTTATATCTAATAATAACTCAAAATAAAAACAAAGTTGGCAAGTCCCGGGATTCACAAGTAACGACGCTAGATAAAATATGTGAACTCATATATTTCTGTTAACAACTAAGCAATAATTGATACTTTATTTAAGCTGACAAATCTTGATCAATTAGGAATATATTTCTTATCTACCAAGAACAGTCAGGTGCAATGTCTTTTGTCACAGTGTTTTGTGTTACCAAATCTTCTTGCTAAGTACCAAACGTTTAAAGTTCAGCGCACTAAAATATGGTTTAGGCTTAAAGGAACACAATTTGTCTATATGAAAATAAAATTCATTAAGATAACGCATAGAAGTTTGTGTATAAATGTTATTTTTCATATAGATAAGAAACATGCCAATTTTTAATTTACTTGTATAAGTGAATGCAGATCATTGGCAAGTTAATATCACTTTCTTGGAAAAATGTAGGAAAATGCGATAGGTTAAAGAGAAAACATGGCGCCCGGCATATAGAGAGGCATCATCGGGTGTTGGTGGTATTTAACATATGTTCCCTTTATTTCTCTGCTCTTTTTAAACAAGCATATGTTCATTTGTCCCGCGGAGATGATGCAAACCTTTTTCTGCAGTGATTATAATGTCCACATT
The DNA here is from genome assembly GCA_032360845.1 of Crassadoma gigantea. Lineage (NCBI taxonomy): Eukaryota > Metazoa > Mollusca > Bivalvia > Pectinida > Pectinidae > Crassadoma > Crassadoma gigantea. Next base: position 6,372 of record JAULCA010469077.1, on the reverse strand, counting down.
GTTATAATACTCACCTTTCCTCAACGCTCACCTGATTCTCATTTTTAAGCTTACATATTTCTGTCTCTCGACGAATACAATGCATTCATGTTCCAACGACGTTTCGCATATTGCTTAGTACTGTGAGTTATCAGTTATTTACAGTTAGAGTAAGCAACAGTAACGGTTTACCAAAGTATCAAAAGAAACATAAGTTGAAATCAAAATCGATAAGACTAAAAATTAAACTGAAACGAGAAATGTTTTATTTTCTGTGAGGCTGATTTTTCTATACATTACAATAAGGCCTTTAGCTCTATATGTAAAATTGTGAAGAAAACAAATCGACTTTTCCCTTAACGAAGTAATCAGCACTAAAATGGTACCACAATGGTTAGGTAATCCAAGTACTGATATATACCATTAAGATTTTCCTTTAAAAGATAGTAAAAAACCTGATACAGTATTTGTATAAAACATTAAAGTCTTTATTTTCGAGTTAGTACATTAGATTTCGTGGTCCTGTAATTACTGAGCAGACCCTACATGACATTCCAACGTAACGTTTCTAAGTATGCACTATGTCAGCAGATATTGACAAACTTTCGTGAGTTGTCTAGAATTTCACTGGATTGTTTGATTGATATGGAATTGATGAGGTCGTAAACTCATCATTTATTTCTTAATTGTTCAAAATTTTAAGGCCTGATTTAGATTCAATCCTAGGAGGATGCCAAGTATATAATCAAGTGAAAAGTCATGAACAAATGTGTTGATTTTTTATTTGATCCTCAATGTGATCTACTGTAGTCCTTAACGGGGGAAGGAATATTTTTATTGTGTTTCGGTATCAGAAAACACATGATTAATTCATGTATATGGACGAAACGTGAATAATAAGACAATAATGTGATCATGTGGATTAAAGTGGACAAAATACAATAAAGTGTCATATGGATTCATGTGGATTAAAGAGGACAACAGCGTATTAATGTGGATACAAAGACAATAACCGATTGGTTTGGGCTTATGTTTTATGGCGTAAAAAGTTAATTGGTCCTGGATGTGAATATTGTCAAAGATCACACACATTCATCCATGAGCATTTTGTGAACAATTCGACTTGAAAGAGATTCAACTGTTGTTATAGTCAGTGGTTTTAGCAATAATTTGTTGATGTGGTTTATATTTTAAAGGATGAAAAAATTCTTCGCTCCTAAATGTGAATGTTGTTAAACATTTGATGGGAGAAAACAGTTTTATTTACCTCGTGAATGAAAGACATCAAACACATTCATCAACAAGCGTGAACAGATCTGCTTGAAACACTTGTCTGTTTTCCTTACATGTTTGATAGTGATAGCATCATTAGCTTAAGCAATGGTTTCTGGGCCTGTAGCGGTTTCTACCTCGTCTGTTTAAGGAAGGGAACAGAAAATCATCACTTACACTCAAATATGAGCATTTTGTGAACAGATCTGCTTGAGAGATTCCTCTGTTTTCCTTGCATGTTTGAGAGTGATAGCATCAGTGGTTTAAGCGATGGTTTCTGGAGCTGTAGCGGTTTCCGGAGGGAGTTTCGGTGGTGAGAGTGTGCCAGGCGATGAGGCAACCTTCGTCAGCAACTGTCTTAACTTTCTGATTTTCCTTTTCGTGGCGATTGTGGTGACATCTATGACGTTTGAAGTCATTAAAATGCATAAAATGGTGGACGAAACTAATCCGACTTAGATATGATGTTGATTGGATTGTACTCGGGAAGAAGACTACGGCGGATGTAAAGTAAATATGCTGTAGTGTAAATTTAAATAGGATGTTAGTGGACACAGGCAGTGCTGCTTCTTTATCCACATCAATATAGTTTAAAATACAATATGGTAAACTAAAAATAAGTCTCAAAGGCGCTGTATGACCGTACTTTCAGTCAATATCTTTCAAAAATTCGTCCAAGTGAACGTGGGTAGGTGTGCTTAGGTCGGTGACTGGTATATCAGTCAGATACCATTGAGAAACTGCAACTACGTTATTTTCTTCCTGTAGAGACGATATTGATCAGAATTGTAAATCCTCTAATAGTGGGACAGTTCCTAAACGAAATATCTATTTCAGTGTCTTTGATGTCACGATTGTAGTGTGCGGTTAGGCTATAGATTTTGTCCCTTGATGTTGTGGCCTTTGAACATCGATTGCAAACAATTGTGAATATTTTTTTTCGGATTTGTAAGTAAAAACTGTTCTGGAAAAGAATTCTGAATAATTTCGATGCTTCAACCTCCAAGAAATTTCATTCATTTTTCACATTTTCATAAAAAAAATATAACATTAACTAGCTTTAAAAACTTGGTTCATAGAGAAAAGTGCAATACAATGCTATGGAGCCATAACCATTTCGACATTTTCTAAATCATTCACCTTGTTTTATAACTTCATTCAAGTCCCAACCTCGTATCATGACATTTTAGTATGCTAGTGTGTCAAATTTCAATGGATTCCTCTCTACAAAAAGAACATTTTAATCAACATTTCTGATTTGTGCTCTCATGAATCGTTTTCCGAATCCTAACTGATATAACGAGGCAGTGCAGGTCAACATTTTGTTTTTTAATTTAGGTATCTGAATAGCGCAAGTTTCCTTGGACCCAATACCAGATATCTGACATTTTGAAAGTCATATGCATTCTCTCCTCACCTCTACCATTCATGGAGGGCCCAAATTTGAACTCTCAGCATGACCGTTACATTTCTCATAACTGTTACTTTTGGCGTCCAAACAATGATGTATAGTACAGTCTATTTTGTTGAGCAAGGGATGAATTTAACGGAACTAGTTTTTGTCGATTGCTGGTAGCAACTAAGCTTTGTTGGTAAAACTAACCGTCTAGCGTTGAAAGTCTTTCCCCCGTATTGATGAAACCATTTTCATGCTCAAGAATAGATTCTAGGCGGCCCAAACCACTCTTGTAATTCACTTTATTCATGTCAAATGGTAAAAATGTCAAATAGAAACCATGAAATCTGTATTCGGCTTTAAACCTTTTCAAACTTTTTTCCAAACCATTGGCAAAATAAGAATGTTTTATCAAGTTGTAACCAAAACAAAAAAATCAGACTTAAGCACAAATTCCATGCTTGAGCATGAAAACGTTTTCAAGAACACAGGCCCTGGTCTGGTCTTTGAATTTCTTCTGCCTTGTTACATAATGTACATTGATGTGATATTGTTTCTAAATACAGTAAATAAGACCCATGCCGTCATGTTACTCCGTAAAGGAAAATAATCCCATCTTTAATCAAGATGAGTCTCATCTGGATGAAATTGTTCCCACCTAGTTATTTTCCAAATGACCCGATTGCTAAAGGAAAAAGTTATATAAAGAAGTATAGCATAAATCTTTTCATCACACTAATACATCTGCCACGTTGGCTCAACCCAACAACCTCTTGACTATTAGAGGTGGTAGTTTATCCGATGGTTAGTTGACCTGATATTTGTCATTTAAGCAATTTTTTGTAACATAAATGGTTTCAAAATTTTTCAACTGCTTTAATTGACTTTGTTATCACATAAAGAGAAAACATATTAATTTAACAGGAATATAACTAGGTTGTAAGACACTTAACTCAAAAACTCTGAAATTCACGATTGATAACATTTTTGATAACTTGAAAATCTAAAATGTGTTTTTATGCATATTGGTTGTATTGTTAATTTTGACACTCATTTATGTCGATAATTGTAAAAACATTTTGGTCATGTGAAAATGTTAGTTTAACACACTGTTAGGATCTTGGTGCTACAACCGGACCCAAAGTTCTAATTTTTTTCATTGTCATAACAAAACTGTTAATGATGGTTTGTTAAGACAAAAGTAAGAATAAACGACTTTCAAAGATTTAACTATTTTCTGTGGTTTATGTTAATTTTATATGCAGTGGAATGTTGCCGAATATCTCGGAATGAAGTTAGGGCTATAGGCTACTATACACTATATATGTGTTATATCTGAAGAGATATATAACTTCGTGAAATCCGCGTTATCTAATATCAAAACTATTAATAAAGTATGAAGTTTTTATACATCAAATATGAAAAATAATCTTAAGTTTAAACATATTTTATTGCAAAATAATTACAATAGTTATTGCAACTTATACACGCCCTTTCCATAATACTTTACAAAATATAAATGTAATGCAATTTCTAATAAAACATAAATTAATTAAAAAAAAAAACATACTTCAGAAAGAGAAAGATAAGACAATCTTTTCAAGGCATATGCTCTTTAAAGATATGTCTTTGCACTTCTTCGTCATTTGAGGCCGCAACTTGGTGAGCGCCGTCAAATAAAAACAAATCAACTGGAATAATTGTTCACTTCCAACGACTTTGAGATATAATTTGAAGTGGGATTCAAGAAAGTTTCACTAAATCGATCAGAAAAGAGTTATTGTAGATTTGATTCCTCAAATATGTATAACCGTATGGCAAAATATGTTTTAATCACTAACAATACGAAATAAGAAAAATAGTTTTTTTTTCAAATTCGGTTTGATTACTGGAAAACCAAGTTAAGTAAATATTTACTACAACTTTCAACCATTTTGTCAATTATTAAATCGCCAGCGATACTAAGGAGAAAGAATAAAGCTTCATGTAAATTGTGTTCCAAAACACATGAAGTAATAATACATTTAATACATGTCAAATACAGGTGTAAAAAGGGTCCATATTGCCTGTCTTAATACCTTTTAATCTTCTGTTTTCGTCGTTACACCTGCATATACTCTATTTAACTTAAGGGATACGACAAGATAGGTTATATAAGGTCATGCTACCTTTATATCTATTATAAATGTTTTCTTTGTTTAATGTAAACATGTGTTCATACAATGCCGAGCTAACGGTTACTTATTCATAAACCACCTGGAATACTCATGAACCAAGTAAAATAGCATGGGGTTCGACATAATCGTCATCAAAATATATGTACAAAAATTCGAATCTTTGCGCATATTTAAAGGAGATATTAAATATTTGACATTTAAAACATAGATTTATGACCTTAATGTAATTTTCAATTGGTTTTATTCTTGTCATTATCTAAATAAAAATTAAAACATATTTGATATATGTTGTTAAAATGATCAGAGTCGATAAAAAAACTATATTTTTCGTGAGCTATTACATTAAGCTCATGGATCGAGATAAAGACCCTTTACAAGCCTTTAAATTAGTCTTGGCTCAATAAAGGCTTCTGACGTCATACCTGATTCTCCGATACCAACACTGCTAACGGGGCCGCCAGTTGCTCCTTTGTTTATGTAAAACAAAGGACGCGATACATTTTATATTTTGTAAAGACTTGTTTGATTGGATTAACCAAACCATAACTGGTAGCAGCTATAAGTAATCGCATATATAAGGATGTCTTTTATTAAAACTATGTAGATTTTTTTTAAATTTGACTGCTGTTCCGAATATTATCAGGTATTCACTTTTTTCTGTCTTTTGTTTTATTTTATTTAATCCTATTTTTTCTCGTTTAAATAACCTTTTTTTTAAAAAAAGGAAAATACCAACAGAGTACCAAAGTATCAAACAAAATTGTGATTTAAACTAAAAAGTGATTAAATTCAGGCAAAATTTTAATAAAGTAAATATTTTCAGTGGTCCGGAAGGTTAAGCGTTTTCTGTTTCATTCTTGACATCTTCCATGGAAATCTAGGTCAAATCTAAGTCACGTGTCACGTCCCCACGCGCAGGTTATCATGTCCTTAGACTAAAGTCATATAAAAAGGTCGCGTTGACAGAGTGGTCAAGGCGTCGGCCCGTCTGCGGTCACTAGTCTTGCGCCACTGGGTCGTTGGGTTGGAGGTCTACGTTTAGCAGTCGCTAGGTTCAGGTCGCAGGTCTTTCATTGCAAAACATGTAGATAATCTTGCCACTGCCTGGCGTGATAGCTGATGGTGACATTATTGTGTTAACTTGTGTGGCACATTTATTAATTGTACAATTTATGTCAAGAAGTAAAGTTGTTTTCACATTGTTCAACCTCCGGTATCTTGTTTATAATTAACTGTACTGATTTATCTTGTGTATAATTAATTGTAATATGTTTAACAAATGTATGACTCCTATAAGCTGTACCGCTTTTTGGAATAAACTGAATCAATAGGACGTTAACCACAAACCTAACTAAACCAAACAGTCAGTATTTTAATATATTTCTGCGAAATGTTATGTAGATGTTTAAACATTTTTATTAATATATATAAAAAATCGATGCCTCATTTGTCCGCAATTCGAAAAGGATCTTGATAGTGACCATACAAGTTGCACATCGTGTACTTAAACGTGAATCACTCTAAACCCTGTGATGTGAGTTTGTCTAC
>JAULCA010468966.1:5360-20736 GCA_032360845.1 Crassadoma gigantea | reverse complement strand
GTTGTTGTACAATTGTAACAAGGAAAACACCATTTAGTTTTTACTGACATGAAGGCTTTATGATATAAGATCAATGGCTTTCATGAAGCTCCTCACTGAAAATATCTGATGCTGTACTCTACTGTAATTCATTTCTGTTTTATAAATTAATTTGATTTGATAATATATCGGAAATAATGCAAACTATTTTTTCTTCTTTACAGGGTTTTTAACCTTTGTCTTAAGTCTTCATGCGAACAAATTTTTCGAGCATATTAACCTTGAAAATGTTCAAAAACAAAATGGCCCTCTATCAGACAGACTAATCTGAATATAACAATTAACATTGCATATATCTTAACATTCATTTTAATTTAAAGTTTCAAACTCACACTATATGTGAGAAAATATTTAAATGACAAAAGTGTTGGCTTAAGAATCGACCCTTGGTGAACACCAATATCCAAATATTTTTAACAGATGGACACATTTAAAGATAGTCTGGTGCATAACGTTATATTTAGTCAACTGTACTGAAATGAAAAGGGGTTTATTACGTCAGCTCTTGACATTCCTAAACCAATGGCATAATTAGGTCATTCGAAAAGCGACTTTATAATTTGTCCATCCTTGTGTTAAAACGTCTTCCTTACCAGACGTTATACTTATATACTGCCTTCATCATCGCATCGAGCAAAAGTTAGGAAAATAAAATTACTTCAAAGTTCATTCAGCTATTCAAGAATTATGGTTTTCGGTCTCTGTAATCTTAAATTTATTATAGAAAAAAGAGTAATTTGTCTAGGATGACCACAGTTTCTAAAAAAATCATTTTGCGTGTGCACGGCCCTGTTTAACCGTTGATGAACAAAGGCCGTATTGAAAGTCGTTCAAGATTTTGTGGTGTTCCAGTAGTCTCGTTCAACCAGACGCTTGAACACTTGTAATTCAAGAGTCTGGTCAAACACAGATCTTTAAAATTACCATCGCCAGAGGGCAGTGTTTTACTTTCGTTTCTGGACGTTATGTCAACGCCATTAATTGAATAATGAAATAAATGAAAAAATGTAAGAAAATGTGTAAAATCTCCAAAATGATGCCATATATTTACACTGAATAAATAACTGAGCACAAAGCCAACAAGGCTGTCTGAGGTTGGAAAAAAGCATGCAAAGCAAGTGGGATTTTACCTGTACACCATTCACAACACCTATAGGTTCTCACTCAGGTAATCTGGCTTAACTTGTATGAATAGCCTTGTTAGCTGGCGTATTTTTCTTGTGTACTTTTCTGATATTTTTTTTTAAAGTATGCGCTAATAATTCATTAATCATGTCAGAATTGCTAGTGCCGATCATAAGTTATATATAGATCAGGGTTTTCTCAGTGTGCAACTTTTGTTTTGAAATTAAGGTGTACTAATAAACAAATTTATTACATTTTTGCCAGTGAAATATCGAATTCTATCAACTTTGTAAAACTGATATTTTTCACACTGTGTATCTTCTATTCGCTGCATTCAAAGGCAACTATTTTTTTGTTCAGATTCAAATGAAGTGGCGGTAAAATAAGTAAAATAAATGTACAAAATAAATGACATTTTCATAAGCAATCATACAAGAAAATAGCAGAAAACGTCGGAATTGCGTTGAGTACCCCATTCAAAATGGCGCGCAGCCTTGTTGTCAAGCGTGACATCATTAGAATATGGCGGTAGCTACAATTCTTCTGATTCCCGCCCTTTTGATGCATTGCATTTTTTATGTTTTATGCTTTACAAATGTCATAGATAGAAAATTCATGACTGGTCGGAACACATAAAGGGGTAATAAACAGAAAATTTAATGGTGTTTTCAGTAATAACAAATACATTTCACTCGTGTGGCTAGTATTTTGATATTTTTCACGAGTGTTGCGCAGCCGTGAAAAATATCAAAATATTAGCCATCCTCGTGAAAGATATTTGTTATTACTGAAGACACTATTACATATCCTCTATATAATCTATACTGGATCTGGGCCAGTTGTCGCTATTTACCAATTATCTTCAATAACATGACACTGACAATTTTAAAGTAACGGACATGTGTTTGAGTTGTCCATTGATTCTGCAAACCTGTTCTTATTTTTATTGTTAAAATCACGAAACCGGTCTACATATATAGTGTCTACAATGTCATTAATTGACTCATGTACGAAACTATCACTGTTCCGAACCCAGTATCATAAACATCAGTTCGGTGATAAAAAATGTAAACTGATATATCTTTTACAGCAATTGTGAAACAAGATGTTTCGACTGATATCGAACACTCTTGCTGGCCAGGATGTAAGAGAGGACGGGTCCTAATGTGGTAAGAAACCGGAGAAAATCCATGTGTCGGACAGGTGACAAAATACCTACATTGATGTATTCACGTCTGATCGGAGAATCGAACCCAGACCGCCTCGGAGAAAGGGGAGTGCGCTAGCAAATCCTGCACCAATTAATGTATACAAAAATGGCTCCCAACCAAACCAAAACAAAAACAAACTATTACAATTTTCACATGTGGTCGAACTATTTGAGTTTGTACACAAACTGGCATATTTAATATAGAATGACCACGGCAACGATAACACAGGCTATGGACGAATTGGCCCCAGGTCAAGGATCAAGCTTCCGGTCAACACGGTGCGGGACTAATAAATTAGATTAGATTAATGCGGAGTCAAAGACGTTTGTCTCAAGAGGCGATTTGCTTCATATTTGTGTAAATATTGCACCGTCCTTACTACGGTACACGATGAAATATCAATAGCCAATCACATCTAGTCAAACATATTTGTCCGGCACAACCACAACCACGTGATACGAAGACCGTGAAGATTTGATCTCGGGGATATACCGTTATACATTGAATGGTCAGAGCTCCGCCGTGGTCGGACCAAACTCTGAGTTAAGATAACAAAATGGCGGAGAGAGTCTCCGTAGCCATGAACTATGACCAAGGACAAACCTACTGCCCTTAACTAGGTGTCAATATCTCATATAATCACTGACTTTAAATATATCCCACCAAAAACCGAACCGTCGTCGGGCTGTGAAAGTATTTCCGAACGAGAAGCCCATTGCTTTTTCAACTTATTTTTCTTTTTTTTTAATATTTTTTGGGCTACACCGACCGTTTAATAACATACACTTACGGCAAGCCAATTTAACGTTTAATACGTCAAGGAGATATATGCTTTAGGAGATATGATATGAACAAATATGATATATCTGTTACATAAAGAAACATGTATCTGTATTACTTATTAAAATATTTTTATTTCAGTTAAATATTTCTTTTTCAATTAAATATTTCTCTATTACAATGAAACTAAAATACATCTATACCAATGAAATGTATCTATTTCATTATCAGATATTACTAATCACATTGCGAATTTCCCTCTTAGGTTACTGAATGTCAAGCTCGCCTGCCCATAGACCATATCGTATGATAAGGTATGTAAACCCGATATAAACTTTCCATTATATAGCTATATATATCTAAAGATGCAATGATGAGAACAAGAACGGATTATTTTTCAATTTATATATTGATACACTCAAGTTGGTGATAATATATTAATCCGCTATTATGGAATAGTCGCCTATATATGTATATATACCTACCACTAAAGCAATATTAATAAAACTACAGGGACCTGAGGTACTCTGTTCCATTACCACATTATCAACTCCGATAAATCCGCCGGTTATACCGGACACTCGACTGTCTGTACCCGTCAATAAGTTCCTGTGGATTTCAAAGAAAGAAGTATTCAATGGCACAATTACTTCAGCGTCCCCGGCTACACGACAACCAGCGTGCTACGGAATGATGGCTGTAATCTGTCGCGGTTCTACTGTTCGCTAGAATAGCTAAATGGAGATGTCTTTTGTATACCGCTCCTGCTCAGGAACATTTTCTAAGAGTGACTCTGCACGATCTGTGTAACACGGTGACGTATTGCAGGCTGTGTATCACACCAATCTACAGCACACTAATGTCATGTGCTTTGGTTTACAATCGAAAACACTTTATATCAATAAAAAAATATGAATCCGGAAATGTATTGTACAATATAAACACGAAACATACATAAAAAACATTGACAAGTGTCGATATTAGATATATATCTCCCCAAGGTTAGACTCGAGCTGTATAGAACAGTAACCATTATTCACGGCTAACCAGACTTCAGCAGATCTATTCTCGATCGAGTATAATGTCAATAAAAATACACATAATACCATAGTCTACAGTAAGATTCTCACTCTATAAGAATGCGGTGTCTAATTAGATCTGGATGTGTGGACGAAAGAGCATCTAACAGCATTTATACCCATACAGCGCAGAGAGTCACGTACAATTTCACTCCCGCCGGCTTCAGATGCTGGGCCCGCTTGCAGTGATGCGATTGGTTGGTGACAAATGGGCGTGTTTTCAGACACACAGGTACGGCAATATTATCATGACACAGCTCCAACGGCTGGCGAACGTAAAGTATTGGAAACTAAAATACAATATTTTCACTTCCCGTGTGTGATTGTTTAGCTAGAGGGATTATCTGTGTTTTGGGAATTTATAGAAACATTCTTTTCCTTTTTTAGTTTATGGGGAATTTATTTAATCCGGATGATGTTTTTCTGAGGATCCGTTATAGTATAGTAACTTTGCCTACCATGGATTACTGAAAGCGCCGGAATCGTGTGACCGGATTCGTCAAGAAGATTAGAATTGTGACGAGGTAAGTTTGAATTTTCAAAGTTATAAAGATATTTCTTCATTTAATAAATTTTACAATTTGACCATTTCGGAAGACTACGTCTAGTATTCTGGGTGCTTACACTGTATTTGTTTCAGAGACTTTTATATTTCAGTCTGTTTCCGAATTATGATGCAATCAAGACACAACTTAATAGACCGTTTCTTATCAGATAACTAACCCTAGCACATACAGTAAAACCTTTCAAATCCCACATTCTAAGGACACAGCATATTGGTCAGATTTGACATTATTTACAGAAAAAAAAACAATAAAGAAAATCATCTTTTGGTAGTTTTCGGATGAAAAGAAATGAGTAAATAGTTTTGTCAGAATGCCTATGGTGTTTAAATATCCAGGGGTCGGATAAGATAGGTTAAACTGAATATGTTCGTTAACGTACAATAGATCCTCGTTAATTAACCCCCGCACTAAAATGATGAGCTTACTATTCAGCACTAATACGGTCATCCCACTATCAAGGCTGCACTTATACGGTCATCCCACTATCCAGACCCCACTTATACGGCCATCCCACTATCCAGACCCGAATAATACGGTCATCCCACTATCCAGACCCCACTTATACGGCCATCCCACTATCCAGACCCGAATAATACGGTCATCCCACTATCCAGACCCCACTTATACGGTCATCACACCATCTTGTCTAAACTTACCCGATCATCACACTATCCCGACACCACCACCACAACCACCACCACCACCACTACACGGTCTTCCAACTATCCATTCCAAACTAAAATGGTCATACCACTATGAAGCCCCCTTAAAAAACGGCCACCCCACTATCTACCCTACTAATACGGTCATCCCAGTATGCAGGCCTCATGAACTCAGTCATCTCACTAACCAACAAAAAAACCCCACAAATACGGCCATCATTACTATCCAGCCCCACTAATACGGCCAACCTACTATCCAGCCCCCACTAATACGGCCAACCTTCTATCCAGCCCCCACTAATACGGCCATCCTACTATCCAGCCCCCACTAATACGGCCAACCTACTATCCATACGGCCAACCTACTATCCAGCCCCCACTAATACGGCCAACCTACTATCCAGCCCCTACCAGTAAGGCCATCCTACTATCCAGCCCCCACCAGTAAGGCCATCCTACTATCCAGCCCCCACTTATACGGCCAACCTACTATCCAGCCCCCATTGATACGACCATTCTACTATCCAGCCCCCACTAATACGGCCATCCTTCTATCTAGCCCCCACTAATACGGCCATCCTACTATCCAGCCCCCACTTATACGGCCACCCTACTATCCATACGGCCATCCTACTATCCAGCCCCCACTAATACGGCCATCCTTCTATCCAGACTCAACTAATACGCCCAACCTTCTATCCAGCCCCCACCAGTAAGGCCATCCTACTATCCAGCCCCCACTAATACGGCCATCCTACTATCCAGCCCCCACTAATACGGTCATCCTACTATCCAGCCCCCACTTATATGGTCATCCTACTTTCCAGCCCCTACCAGTAAGGTCATCTAACTATCTTATCAAGACTAACCCGGTCATCCCACTAGTTAATTAGTGTTTTGGGGACAGATTGTCCATTTTCTTTGTATAGTTTTCTGGGCGAACCTGAATTTTTTGCCGTTCCCTGCCGCTTTTGTTTGAAATGAATTTTGCCGGATTACGGGGTTTCTACTGTACGTAATCAAAACTTCATTTACATCTTACTGCGATCGTAGCAATTATAAAGAACAAAGAATGTTTTGTTCCTATTACTGAAAGCTCACCTTGAAATCTATACTGCCCAATGAAGCATGTTTCCAACTATTTGATGCAGTACAGTAACGTTCATTTGAATGTGAGCAATAACTAATGTTGTACACTGTATGTTAATTATGTGAAATCTCTCTTATTTAACCCCTTGAGGATTCCGGCAACCTATTTGATCTGACATTATATGTTGTGTCCCATAGGGGGTTTGATGATACAGCCATTGCTGTGTTGAAGTACATCGTTTTCATAATGAAACACGGGGTATAGTTGGGACAATTATTCCTCGGTGTTTTATATGGTGTGTGATAGACGTCTACATGTATGCTGACTCGAGATTTTGACGACACACAATGTAGTTTAAACATAATCCTTTAAAAAAATTATGAGAAGGGGTTGGGCACAGCGGCATATAAACAGCCCTTCTCAAGGAGTGTACAGCAATATTGTAATAAGGCACGTGTATGTTTAAAGAAATGAAAAGAAATGGAAAATATATCCGATTAAATTTCCTATTGAATACAACAAAGTGACATTATATATGTCTGCCTGTCAAAAACTGACTGCACTCTCCACCCAACTCAGTTTTACATAAAACCCTAACCGAATAATTACAGTTTTACAGTACAATTTTAATTTGAAAAAAGAAGACTTGAGATACAAAGTTACGATCAGATTGCTCTGGTAGCAGTGTACAGTAGCGCACGGTGGCCATTGGTGATATTTTGGTACACTAAATAACCCCTGTAATATTACATGTATCAAAATTTAGAAACCGGTTTAGAGAAAAAAAATCATTCTTTTAAAATAAATGTATTGAAAATGTAGTTTATAAATATATATATATATGTAGGTGTATTGTGCAAGGGAAATCCACTATTCATGTTTATCTGAGATATGCCCTTTAATTTTAGGAACAGGCCATTTCTACTGTTCTCTGCTACCTCTGCTACCTCTGTAATTACTGTGACTTGTTTAGTAAAACGAGGAAAGGTTTGTAGGATATAGAAATGGAAATCAACACGACGAGTTCAGATTACTTTGCTCATGACAAACGGATTCCTTCTAAAATAAACTGAAGATGTTTTGTAATTATGTCTATTAAAACTATGAGATACGATATGTAAAACAGTTTCTTAGACTCCAATCCAGTCTTGAACTAATTATACACGGGGAGCTCGCGCTGAAACGTTGATCATTCTATGCCTACATCTCGTCAATGGAAAAAAAAAGTACTCGAGTGGTTTACGTGTATGATTAATACCTAAATTATGGTGAAGTTTTATGATGGTAAACATCAGTAATTAAGCTTGACCTACATGTATATAGCAAATACAGGACTTTTACCCAAATATCACCTCTAACTGGCCAAACTTACATAAAGTCACATAAGAAAAGGAAGTAAGTTTAAATGATTTATTTAAAACTGATTTTTTACATATTTGATTTTTTTCGACGAAGAAAAACATGTGAATACATTAAAACACGTTATGATGTCATCATTTGTCTAGTGAACTATTGACATAAAAAAGGGGGTTGGGTGATATTTCGAGGAAAAACATAAAAAGACATTGAAGGAAAAGGGGACCTTGAAATACATCGGCACTTTAAATACAGTATTAAGTGAAACAAGTGGCATTATATCGAGTTTAGCGTGACAATATTTTGGCTCACTATTATTGAGGAAACCTTACTGTTATCTTCACCGGGACGGAGAGTGTAATGACAAATTGTGGGAATGTTTGTCGTTGCCTATTGGTCCAGGGGTCGAGGGTTGGGAGTTCGACTCCTGCTACGAATGAGCTTTCTAACCTTATGCTAACCGCTGGCTATGACACTGTGCCTAAGAGATACCCATTTCTGAGACGGTTTCTGGTACCGACAGATGCCTGACGACTTTGTAAATGTCAAGGCATTCTAGATAAACCATTACTATGCTTTGATGACCAAAGAGAAAACACTCACGAACTATTAATTACAGCGAAAACCTGTGTGTATAAAGTTATTCAGTGGCTCCCAAGTATAAGAAATTTACAAATTAGTAAATACTGCTATAGGTCTTGTTGAGAGGAAAGCTTAACTGATATGCAGGCATTGTTCACAGCATACAAGATTTTAAGTGGTTTATTTGTAATAACTTATTATAAAAACAACAAGATGACCGGGTAATTCATACAGACCAAATAACGACAAGGGATATTCCTGTGTTTCCTCGGCTCTGATGATCATGCCGTCGTTTAGTGAAGATGGGGTGAAGGGATCAGTATTTATGATAAAAATAGTTCGTTGAATTGGAGTTTTATTACAAACAACTTAAAAAGTTAAATTATCTAATAAATACCCGCAGCATCGGTAATTAGTATCGATGCATCAATAATGAGTTCCGTCTTAGTTCATAACAGCGGAGTCCTGAGTTATGGCGTATAAGTTCTAATACCGGTTCGTGAATTCCGGTTCGGGGCACTTATATAAGGACAAATATGTGTTACAGAGTCGAATGCATTTTAACTCGTTTTCCTAAAATATAAATTGAGAGAGATGTCAATAGAACGACCTATGAAAGGACGATAACCGTTTAAAGTGGTGTTTAAACGAAGATAGCGATATAAGGAGTTCTTTAAGGGAAGGCGACATTATAAAGTACTCGTTGTGTTTAATTGATACACATTCCCCCGATCTGGATACTTAGTGCATGGATGATTAAACATGGGTCACGTGCTGTATTCAACTCTTCATTTCATGTTTTTTTTAACCTCGCTATTATAAATAAATATATAAAGTAAACCCCGCGATTTCGTTGCCTTACTAATGGGGAGTAAGTTGGGACTGTTGAATATTAACATCATTGCGCAAAATTTAAACTTAAATCGTAAATCAATTTGATCTTACGAAGTAAATGGTTTATATGGTGTATCAGTCTGTGCACCATTTTTGCGCGCGATTTGAAAATATCCTGTTTTTATTCCATGTATAGTATCTGTACAAAATGTTAGGGACGCATTTGAAAAACGAAAGAGTAAATTTGTGAAGATTCAAACCCTACTTAACTTATGTAAATAAAATTGATTAACGTCCTATGATCAGTTAAGGAAGGACGTGCCTCCATACATGTAATATATGCTGCTTGCGTGTGTGTATGTAGGAGACAGGGTATGATGGTGTACTTGCCTCCTTGTGATAGCG
This sequence comes from Crassadoma gigantea, assembly GCA_032360845.1. Lineage (NCBI taxonomy): Eukaryota > Metazoa > Mollusca > Bivalvia > Pectinida > Pectinidae > Crassadoma > Crassadoma gigantea. The sequence goes on along the minus strand of JAULCA010468966.1, from coordinate 11,007 downwards.
CGGATCTAATGCCTAATTTATAGTGCTATCTCACTTAAAAACCATGCCGAAGGCAACCAGCACAGCATTCCCCCCGGTCACATGATACTGACACGGCTGAACCAGCTGTTGCCATTCCTCAAAATGCTAAACGTTAAGGAGGGGGCAACAGCTACCATTTTTAAGGACTTTGGTATGTCCCGGCCTTTGGACAGAACCCATTGCCTTCCTCACCTGGGCAAACGCTCAAAATTCAAGTCAAAAGTGAGGTGTTGCCAAGGAAGGCACCAGGAAATAAAAGGTAGTTAGAAGTAGAAAGAAAGATAAAGATCCCAAATGTTGCAATGGTTGCAGCAGATTTATTTTGGCACCTTTTGTGTCCCCAAATAGAGGACACCAAAGCAAATCGCCAATATTTTGTAGGTGTTCCCACATTAGTCGCCTCCTACAAGACGTGCAGTGGGTAACAGTAGGTGTATTCTTTTCCTAACCCTTTCATCACTGGATACCAAAATTGACTCAGTCAGAACACTGCATGGAAGAGTTAACTAAAGTTACCTGGAGGTGAAAGGGTTAATCCCCCACCTGGAGGGGTGCTTTCTATATCTTCCCGTTATGCGATTGAAACATTAATTCAGTATTACGTAAACGTCACAAATGCGTCCTTAAACTATGCAATGTACATGACATGCCGCAGTAAGGTAGTATACATCCTTAACAGTGGAACTCTTTTTGAATCAAGATGCATTTACATTAAGGCATCATACATCCTTAACTTTGGAGTTATATATAACATCCCCCCCCCCCCCCCCCCCTAAGTGTACTGTGTGTTTTATGAGTTTATGAGAACATAAAATTTTGATGAAAACTCAAGATCTGCACGTGTCAAGTGTATATATATTATAGTCCGATCGGACCGAGGAGACATGACGCTGTTTGAAACGTGAGATCTACCAGCACGCGCGTGTTTTAAATCATCATTAAAGTGGCGAAGTGGGCAGCGCGTGCAGCTATAATCTTTCCCAAATCGTGAATTTTGAAACATTATTCATTTATTTAGTAGATGAAATCCGAACCAATGCATGTAGATAAGGATTTAATGTCCAGCTTCCGGTTATTGTTTAGGAGAGAATCGGCCACTAGGGTTTTAATGGTACCTTTAGCCGGACCGGAACCGGAAGCTTAAAAAATATTGGTTAGATTAACTAATTCATTCATTTTAATCATGAAAAATGACCGTGAATAATCCTTCACAACGAAATAAAGATAAAATAACGACATTTACAATTCATATGCAAATGGGGGTGTTTTTGAAATGCATGATTGATCCTTACCTTATCGTAGGCGTTATTACGAAATAGTCGGGGTTTGATTCGATTCTTATCTATTTGAGATAGGTTATCTAGAAAGTCTGCTATGGACAAGGCAACAATCGGCATGGAAAACAAAAACTGGCGTATTTATTTTGACTTCTAAACTGTGGTATGAACGTTATGCTATCTTCATTAAGTACATCTTCGAAATCCAAAGGCTATGCTCTGTGTATCAACAGAGGAACCCTTGGATTTCGGAACTATTTTGCGAACTGTGTCATAAATTCGTTTTGAAAGGGTAAGTCAAGATTATCCCGTTTTCTTTTTTTTTTCTTTTCAATTTTGATGTATTTTATTTTCCTTTATTCTCTTATAGTGGCATTGTTAATGTATTGTTATATGTAGCTTTACCCTTTGTCCCGTTGTCCATTTTTGTAAATCTACTGCGCGTTTTTCTGGTTTGAAATTGTTTGAAACGGTTCGATTCCGATTTCTAGACAGGCTGTTTAGAGTATTCATATAAACTTCTTTTTAAGCTATTTCATACATTTTTCTGGGTACCCCTTTAGGACTATATATATAGCAAAGACTATGATTTAAATAATGACGGAGAAAATAAACGACATCAAGATTGACGACGAGGCTTTCACGAATGGAATGGCGTGCTTTCGCCAAACTTACACGGATCATCAGTTTGTCGAGAAATTGTGTTCTTGAGCTAAACCACGACTGTATTATATTTTGTGGTGAGAAGATTTGGGCAAGTCAGGTTTACTGTAATTTTCTCATTACCGTAGACCCACAACGATAAGATATAACGGGCTGGCAGCATTTCTAGGGATGCAAACTGCAGCATTTTGGATAATGACGAGGTAATTGGTATCGATTGTCGCCTAGGTGTTGAGTTGAAGTGACGGTTTAATATAATATATTATTATGGACAATTTACTATCTCCAATCTTAGGATCATCAATATCATACACAAAGGCAAGCACGTGTTGTATCTCAAAATGACCGGTTTTGGACATGACGCCCAGGAATAATCTCTGCCAGTAAGGAATATTGATGGGTTTGAGTTGGTAATTAGAGACGACCAGATCGGCTAAGTAAAGGTGGATTGGTTTCTCGTTGAAAGCGGATGACGCTACCTATACGGTTAGGAGGGAAAGGAGAAAGATTTCTGCACATCTTTATATTGATTTTTTGTATGTTTTATCTCGGTATTATAGATTGATAGTTTTAAAATAATATTTTATGTCCACTTTCTCAGGGTTACATTGGCGACACGTATTTTATAATAGAAAGGGAAAAACAAGCTCGTGTTTTATTCCTTTCCTCTATTTGTAGTTGCGTGAATATGCATTTCTCCATATTTGAGTAATTGGTTTGCAATTCATGATACAAAACAGAAAAAAAATCTTTCTGCGCTTGCTCAAGGTGAAGATTTGTTTTAAAAGAAAGGTATAACGGAATTCTACCATCAGAATCCTAAATGAAACTTTCGACCCTGTTTTGAAAGATCGAAGAAAATTGTTTACGTTGAAATTAGTGTACATCGTTTTAATCAGTTCGGTATAATATATGGTTTATAATATTACCTTTTAAGATAATTCGGAACGGGAGTTTTGTGACATAAACTAGAACTAGAAAATAGCTTTGAATGACCTACAACTTGTACATGTGACATACGCATGACATTCGCGTGAATTTCGTATGACTTAATTACTATCACTTTTGTATGACGCTCGTATAATTTTGCGGCTCACTTATAATTTTTACCTTGCGACTTTCGTTTACTTGTTTCCCTCGTATGACCTTTGAGGTTCGGAATAGAACTTTCTTTACTGGAAATGGATGTTAACCAACGTGATTCTTCATTGTCCGTCACTTTAAGGGTGCACGCTACCTTACTGTGACATGTTTCTCCTTTATAAAAGAGTTCTGCACTACCTTCCTTAAAATAGTTAAACTGTAAATTGTTTTATGTGACCGTTAGTTTTGACTTCATTTCGTAACATATTTCAAAGGTCTACATATTTTGAAGGGCGATAACTCTAACTCAAATTGTAAGTACATGTATAATGCAGCATGGATCACCAAGCTTAATGTATTTATGATCCGGTATCGTCCATTATAGTATCAGATATACACATTCGTCAATGTGCCCGTTTCGGTGGATTTAGATTTGCAATATTGGTGTATCGTATGGCGTTGATACGGGTCATGCTCGACTCGAAGAGACAATTCTAACACCTATAATGTAACACCTACAACTTGCATGACTCCGTAAACTTAATTGACAGGAAACACTTGTGATATGGTTAAGTCGTAAAGTACGTCGTTATTACGAAAATGGGTTGTTATTCCTGACGCCGGACAGTAATCGATAAGCGGCGATTTATGACAATAACATGTGTTGATATGCTAACACATGTTGCATGGAAGGTCGTCATACCAACAGCCGAGTAATTCACACAATGTTGTATTTTACACCGCGTATTTCTCATATATCACTGTAATAAGATCAGACGGAGTTATTAACCCTTGGCTACACGACGGGAAATTAATACGTAACTCTATTCAATGTCATAAAATCAATGTGATACATCAATTGGGGTCCTTCATATCTATATATACATGTACACCGCGGTTTACTTACAGTATAATAATAAAACATCATACGTTCTGTGTATGATATTGCCTTACGGCAGACATCTCCAGTCGATCATTCTGTCATATACAGCCATGTGACCTTATGTAGGTCGATTTATTCCATTTGACCTGGATTCTCATGAGACCCTATTTACAACTTACCCCTAATCCTCTTTACGCCAAGAGGCACATAGGGCGTCATCGAAACTCTCCCATATTACTCAGCCTTGAGGTCCGATATTTCTGATGTTTCTTAGGTCGCCCTCTTATTCTCTGCCAATTGCTCCCCAATGTCCAATTGAACTTTAACTTGGTGCTGTCTTTTCGTAGGCGTGTTCTAGGATCATTGTTTTCAGAGGAACATATAAATCATCTGTTAATGCTAACTCAGCTTACACTGAGCTGGCGGCGCACAAGCCATGTTTTCTACAAGGCCTCGAACCATACAAAAATACAAACTTTATATTGCTGTCGTACTTTAATCGGTAAATACGTTATAAGTCTTACTTTAATCGGTATACACGTTATAAGTCTTTCTTTAATCGGTATACACGTTATAAGTCTTTCTTTAATCGGTATAGACGTTATAAGTCTTACTTTTATCGGTAAACACGTTAATTCTTACTTTAATCGGTATATACGTTAAAAGTCTTACTTTAATCGGTATACACGTTATAAGTCTGACTTTAATCGGTAAACACGTTAAGTCTTACTTTAATCGGTATACACGTTATAAGTCTTACTTTAATCGGTATACACGTTATAAAACTTTCTTAAAGCGGAAAACACGTTAAGTCTTTCTTTCATCAATATACACATTAAGTCTTACTTTAATAGGTAAAAACTTTAAGTCTTACTTTAATCGGTATACACGTTATAAGTCTTGATTTAATCGGTATACACGTTATAAGTCTTACTTTCATCGGTATACACGTTATAAGTCTTACTTGAATAGGTATACACGTTATAAGTCTTAATTTTATCGGTATACACGTTAAAAGTCTTACTTGAATCGGTATGCACGTTAAGTCTTACTTCAATCGGTTTACACGTTACGTCTAACTTTTATCGGTAAACACGTTAAAGTCTTACTTTAATAGGTATACACGTAAAATCTTACTTTAATCGGTAAACACGTAAAGTCTTACTTTAATCGGTAAACACGTTAAAGTCTTACTTTAATAGGTATACACGTAAAGTCTTTCTTTAATCGGTACACACGTTTAGGCTTACTTTAATAGGTAAACACGTTAAGTCTTACTTTTATCGTTTACACGTTAAGTCTTACTTTAATCTGTATACAGGTTAAAAGTCTTTCTTTAATAGGTATAAACGCTATAAGTCTTACTTTTAATCGGTAAACACATTAAGTCTTTTTTTAATCGGTATAAACGTTATTAGTCTTACTTAAATCGGTAAACACGTTAAGTTAAGTCTTACTTTTATCGGTAAACACGTTAAGTCTAACTTTCATCGGTATACACGTTAAAGTCTTACTTTAAACGTATACACGTTAAGTCTTACTTTAATCGTTATACAGGTTAAAAGTCTTTCTTTAATAGGTATAAACGTTATTAGTCTTACTTTTAATCGGTAAACACGTTAAGTCTTTTTTTAATCTGTATTAACGTTATTAGTCTTACTTAAATCGGTAAACACGTTAAGTTAAGTCTTACTTTTATCGGTAAACACGTTAAGTCTAA
>JAULCA010468855.1:0-20737 GCA_032360845.1 Crassadoma gigantea | reverse complement strand
CACTGACGGTGTATACTGGAGCTTCCACACAACAATATGTGTCCGGGGTATACTGGGGAAACCACACAACTAGGTCTACCATACAACAATATATTGCCGAGGTAAACTGGGACTACCACCAAACACTACATTACCGGGTATACTGGGACTTCCACACAGCACTACATTACCTGGTATACTGGGACTTCCACACAACAAGATATTGACGGGGTATACTGGCGCTACCACACAACACTACATTACCAAGTATACTGGGACTACCACCCAACACTACATTACCGGGTATACTGGGACTACCACACAACACTACATTACCGGGTATACTGGGACTACCACCCAACACTACATTACCGGGTATACTGGGACTTCCACACATCACTACATTACCAGGTAATTTGGACTACCACACAACACTACATTACTGGGTATACTGGGACTACGCCACACAACACTACATTACCGGGTATACTGGGACTTTCACACATCACTACATTACCAGGTAATTTGGACTACCACACAGCACTACATTACTGGGTATACTGGGACTACGCCACACAACACTACATTACCGGGTATACTGGGGCTACCACACAACAATACATTACCGGGTATACTGGGGCTACCACACAGCAATAAATTACCGGGTATACTGGGACTTCCACACAACAAGATATTGACGGGGTATACTGGGACTTCCACACAACACTACATTACCGGGTATACTTGGGCTACCACACAGCACTACATTACCGGGTATACTGGGACTTCCACACAACACTATATTCCGGGGTAAACTTTGACTTCCACACAACACTACATTACCGGGTATACTGGGACTTCCACACAACACTACATTACCGGGTATACTGGGACTACCACAAAGCACTACATTACCGGGTATACTTGGACTACCACACAACACTACATTACCGGGTATACTGGGACTACCACACAACAATATATTTGCAGAGCAATCTGCAGCCACAACACAACACTATATTGACGGGGTGTACTGGGACTTCCACACAACACTATACTGACGGGGTATACTGGCGCTACCACACAACAATATATTGCGGGGATATACTGGGGCTACCACACAACACTATATTGCGGGGATATACTAGGTCTACCACACAACACTATATTACCGAGGTATACTGGGGCTACCACACAACACCATATTGCCGTAGCTCTGTGATTCCTGTGACTCTGACTGATAGAAAGTACCCTTGATCTTGTCACCATCGTCGTCCCTGACTCTGTACACGGGTAAGCCACTACGTAGGCTCTTTTGATGCGATAACAAATTGTATGACCACTCTTCAGTCTCAAATTCATTAGTTGTATCATTAGATTCCTTCTTCTCCTCGTCGTCGTCGTCATGCATATGTTAATGGAGTTAGTGTTTTTATTTCCGAAGAGACATATGTACATCAGGAACGTTTTTATAACCATTTCGCTGATACTTTTCCACAGATTCCACGCGTTTCGTATGTGGTTTTCACCTTTCAATCGAAAGATATTGATGAGTGTTTGTCCCTTTTGACTAAGGAATTCAATAATAAGATCCTTCTCTTTCATCTTATCATCTGCTTGACTCTCAGCTTCTTTCTCCGATAGTCCCTTACGCTTGTATTTATCTATTTTTTAATCAATATCTCCTTGTTATTATCTCTAGTTTGTTTGCTTACTTTGCTGAAGAATTCGTCCTCTTTTGTATTCTGTTCATCCTCATCTTTGGTATCCAAGATAGTCGAGTCACCAAAAATTATCTGTGAATCGTGCATGTCTTAAAACACAATAACACAAACGTCGTAGGCAGGTATTTCATTGAGGTTTTATTTTCGTTATAATCTGTTTTCGGGATATTGTATATTGCTAGGCTTGGTTTGGTCCCCTAAATCTTGGAGGTTCTCACGTTACGTCTGGCTTCTCGAACTGTCGTGTCGGAAATGAGAGTCAACGTCTAAGTTCTGTTTGCATCTAAAGCATTGATACGCATGCACAAAGATTCTGGCGTAGTTGGTGTCAAATTCACTAGAAAGTGGCCATATGGTTTACTCGTAGCTTCGCATAAAGTGCTGATAATTATCCGGATACATTTGCCTTGCAATGGTCATGGCTTGATTTTTGTCGATGGAACTATTGAATCAAGTGAGATAATGGCAGTTCCTCCTCCTCGTCGGGTCTTTGCTGAAGAAAAGGTTTTGATATATGGCTATAACTGACAGGTTCCGGTGATGACTCCCCTCGGTAAGTTCATTAATACGAGTATCTCTACTTGCTGTCGACATGAGGTCATCTAATATAATGAGAGTTGTCATATTAGGGTTAAGAAACTGATCATTGTCCAAATCTAAAGGTATTCTCTGTATAAACTGCACGGGTGGTCTAACCGTAGCTCGTACGACATCGTACATGGGCTTCCAGCTATTGTAGAGCCACAATATTCTCTGTTGGACATGTATTATTCTCGATCTAATTTCCTGTAGTAACTTTCTTTACAAAGTGAGTTTTTCTACAGGATGTTGGTCCAGTAACAGTCATAGTGAATAGATGATGGAAATGAAATATTCTTCCTCCTGTCATACTTTACTACTCCTCCTCCTCCTCCTCCTCCTGTATTTGATGTTTAAGATTTATATCCATAACGGTTTCTATTGTTATGATGACAAGCCAGAACATGCCTCTTCAAATTGTCATTTCGAGTAAATTCCTTCGTGCACAACTGACAGCGATACATGTTAAGTCTTCAACCGTTAGGAGGAGAATGGGAAATCTTACTTTTTTCGTTATTTATAACTTTGGAAACAATTTCCTTGAAAACGCTGCAACATGTTGTGATTTTGAAGAGTTGAGTTTATTTCTACTATTATATGCAGATGACTTGGTATTATTTTCGGAAACAGTCCAAGGTTTGCAAAGTTTTTTGGACTATCTAAGTGATTACTCGGAAAAATGGAAATTATCAGTTAATACTGACAAAACAAAAATCGTTGTTTTCAGGACCCCGTTTTATGGGAAAAGGCGTACACCCCGATACAGATAGCCTCAGTACCGCAAATGTAAATATTGTCCACGGCAGGCTTCATGTACGGGTGGACGTCGATGGGTCTCTGATCCTCGTCTGTCTCTTTTATGAACAGAAACAATAAAATTATAATGCATTGATATCGTCTTGATCTATTTATAGCAACACAGCGGAAAATTCCATGACGTCATCGGGAAGGATACCCTTCGAGGTATATCATTTCTCCATGTTAATCTAACGGGAGATAGAGTGCAAAAAAAGCGGAATTTCTCTACCAAATGGCCAATCATTGCATTCTGTCATATAGTTAGGGAGATATATCACACGTACGACCTATCGACAAAGAGCAATATCTAGGGGAAATAACTCAGAAATGTAATGTGGTAAGTACATGTCTGTAAAGTAATAATAAACTCGAAAACTTGGGTTAGAAAAAAAAGTACATGTAGAATTCTTGACGCTTCTGATCGGTGCTAGTCTATACATGCTTACTTACATACGTACCTGTACCTCCACAGCCAGCGCAATCACACACTTCGGGTGTGTTGAATGTTGAGTGGTGAATTGTTTGCAAATATGTTTAGCCAGATTGTTCTGTTCGTATACAAGATGTCAATGGATCGTTTACATGTATATACTTTATTGGTCGTGCCGTTTTTACGGAGTTATTTGCAAAAATATTTATTATAATTATTTTGAAACTATTCAGAATAAGAAAAGTTAATTTCTAGCAGCGTCAACCGGTGATTGTTTTGTGAAGGCGGGTACGACACTATTATTAAGTGTCTGTTTTCGGAGATATGGCGGTCATCCTAGATCGACAGGACTATCAGAAATACAATGGCAAATATTGTCGTCAAATGTAACCGAAATCACAAACTTTGTCAAGGACAATTAAGAAAACAGAAGTGTTTATGCTCAATGAAAATTTCTATTGCTTATTGGTTTTTTAAAAAACATAACTAAGTAGAAGTGTTATCTAAATTTGTAATGACATTAAGGAATTATTTCAAAAGGAATTTTAATTGGTTCAACATCGGTGTGTATGATTTCTTTTTAATTTATTCTTTCTCGTTGACATGTATAACTCACAAAGACACTACCTAATTACCCATACATATTCACACCGTCAAATGTGTGTTGGGTTGGAGTATTTACACATTTGTTCTACAGAAAATTTCGGAAAAAAATAAATTGGACTGATCAGAGACATATAAATTAGAATGTTTATGATGATTTAAGAACGGGTTTCACTCTGCCTATACATGCAAAGTTAATCTTGCCGGACGAGTGCTCACGCGTTACACCCTCGGGGTGTGTTAACTTCTGATTGTTATACCCCTTTTCCCCGTAACAGGTAAGTAGGCAAACATTCACTCTCTTTGTAACACGGTTTCAATTTTACCGCCATTATTTTCCTGTCAAACTATTTTGTGTGTCCGCCATTTTGCACCTCATTCTGGTGACGCAGCCGGGTGCCATCTTGATTCAGCCATTTTGCACCTCATTCTGGTGACGCATGTGGGCGCCATCTTATTTCCGCCATTTTGAACCCCATGGAGCCCATTTTTCAGCTCATGGCGGCCATTTTGCACCTTATCGAGGATTGACACGTGTCAACAGAATTAGGTGCAGCACCTCATTTTGAGAGCCAAAAGCTACATACTATACTACTCCGACTTACAGCAGAAAAAGTATTTATTTAACTCGTGGTCTCATTAGAAAATCGCACGATATTCATGTGTTTGAGCTGACCTTGACCTCCGGTGATGAAGCGAGAGATACAGAAGCTAAAACCCAGGATTGTAGAAGCGGATAAAGGTAATCAATCAGATTTATCAGCAGGTAGGGGAAGCTTTAACGGTTAAATCAATACTGCTGACTTAAATATCAAACATGTTTAATGCAGCTTCAGATTTTTTCATCGTGTGATGCACTGTAGCACTCGTTTACGGAATTAGAATTTTCAGACGACTTACACGAAAACACTGACGTGATTTATACAAACTTAACACGGTATTCATTCCAATCGTACTTTGCTAAATACTGTTGTCACACACACATAAGGTTACTGCATACAAAGCTATATTTGGTGGTATTATTTTTGCGAAAATTTCCTAATTAAGTAAAAGTATAATGTATATTTATCACATAAATGATAATGTTGTCCGCTTTGTGAGTGTTGCCAAATAGTTCTAAAATGGTGGATATGGGTACGAACGTGACTCACTTTACACCGGACCCCATTTTACGCTCTTTCCGACCCGTGAGACACTTTTTCATAAGGAATTTGTAGAAATCGAAAACCTTGGTGATAACTCATTTGCTTATTTCTTGCTTTGCATCAATTGGAATTCTGTATGATTTAACACAGTGACCTGAGAATTTGTTACAGCTATATTTGGATCTAAACTAAGATTTTAGTGTAATTTTACACGTTTAAAATCGCTTTTTCGGTAAAAATGTCACCCTCAATGATCATATCAATAAGAGGGTTGGGAAGCTCTCGATGTCAAGAAATCAACCTCACCTAACTTTCCTGCATCAAACATCACATTTCTTATTGCTGTACGAACAAATGCCATTTCAGAGTTTCAAAGTTTTTCGCAGTCAGGCTGCAACGTTTTTTAATAATGAATAAGGCTGACGTCAGCTGGCCTTCTCGAGTTGTCACGTGAACAAAGTTCCAATTAAATAATTCGCTTGCCTCCGACCACATGCATTGTCTTGTAGGTGTTGAGTAAAAATCTCTTAATTACATATATAAGCAGACTTTATATGAAAGGACGTGATATATAAACGCCTAGAACTGTTACAAGAGTATCAGCGCAATGTGTTATAAATATCTTCGACGGGAAACAATTCGGTTTAGTTTTTGAATAAGTTTGCTGGCATCATCTTCCATACACAAATAATGTACATCTTTGTCACGGGGATTCTATACTCGTACCTTCACTGGACATATATTACCGGGCTACAACATTAAACGAATAATTAAAAATAACACCTGCAACATAATGCCTCAAATGAAAAGCATCTTCATATTAATAATTAAGAGCAAATAACCAAGAATATGACAAGACGCCCAAAGGGCCGCATCGCTCACCTGGTATTCAATGTTCATCACAATTACAAGTTGCTTGGCATTCAATCGGTTGTACTCAGTTGATTTAAACTAACTTCAAATTGGAAGCATATCATCCACAAATAACTTCCTTTTCTAGAAGAAAAATAAGAACAAACCCTTGTAGGGCTTCATCTAATGAACCTATCAGCTAAATATCACGCTTCTTGGCCTTTTGGTTAATCAGAAATACAGGTAGTCATTTAAAGCTTTTAACAAAAGCTGACCTTGAATGTCAAGGGCATTTCTTTTACCAAAATTTGTCGAGCATCATCCTGTATAAGAACATATCAGCCAAACATCACACTTCTGGTCCTTTTGGTTAATCAGAAGAAGTCGTTTAAATATTTTAACAAATTTAACCCTATGACCTTGAATATGGGTCAAGGTCTTTTTTTTCGCAAATTTTATCAGACTTTTTTCTAGGTAACTATCAGGCAAATATCACACTTCTGGGCCGTTTGGTTAATGAGAAGAAGTCATTCAAAGGTTTTAATAAATTTGACCCCTGAGACCTTGAATATGGGTCAAGGTCATTTCTTTTCGCAAACTTTGTCAGGCTTTATCCTAGCAACCTATCAGCCAAATGTCACGCGTCTGGGCCTTCTTTAATCGGAAGAAGTCTTTTAAATATTTAAACAAATTTGACTCTATGACCTTGAATATTGGTCAAGGTCATTTTTTTTCGCAAACTTTATCAGGCTTTTTTCTAGGTAACTATCAGGCAAACATCACACTTCTGGCCTTTTGGTTAATTAGAAGAAGTCTTATAAATGTTTTTAAAAAAATTGACCCCTGTGACCTTGAATATGGGTCAAGGTAATTTTTTTCGCAAATTTTATCAGACTTTTTTCTAGGTAACTATCAGGCAAATATCACACTTCTGGGCCGTTTGGTTAATGAGAAGAAGTCATTCAAAGGTTTTAATAAATTTGACCCCTGAGACCTTGAATATGGGTCAAGGTCATTTCTTTTCGCAAACTTTGTCAGGCTTTATCCTAGCAACCTATCAGCCAAATGTCACGCTTCTGGGCCTTCTTTAATCGGAAGAAGTCTTTTAAATATTTTAACAAATTTGACTATATGACCTTGAATATTGGTCAAGGTCATTTTTTTTAAATTGTAAATTATGTGTACATGTTGTATATACAATACTGTAAATTATGTGCATGCAATACTGTAAATTATGTGTATTGTAGCAGGCCTGGCCTTGGTCATCTGTACTGGTCATCAATTAGAGTTACTTCACAAACACAGTAAAAACAGTTCGCTTGTTTTTGATAACACATCATATTGTCAATCATATATGAACAGGGTTGCTGCAACTCTGAAACATCATGCTCTCACACTGTCAGAGGTCTGTGTGGTGGGAGACAATAATGTACTGCATAAAACTTTAAATGTAGAATAACTTTATCAGGCTTTTTTCTAGGTAACTATCAGGCAAACATCACACTTCTGGCCTTTTGGTTAATCGGAAGAAGTCTTATAAATGTTTTTAAAAAAATTGACCCCTGTGACCTTGAATATGGGTCAAGGTAATTTTTTTCGCAAACTTTATCAGGCTTTTTTCTAGGTAACTATCAGGCAAACATCACACTTCTGGCCTTTTGGTTAATTAGAAGAAGTCTTATAAATGTTTTTAAAAAAATTGACCCCTGTGACCTTGAATATGGGTCAAGGTAATTTTTTTCGCAAATATTGTTGGGCTCCAACCAAGGAAGCTTTCAGACTAACATCATGTCATTAGTCTGTTCGTTGTTTAGAAGAAGTCGTTTAAAGGAACAAGAGGGACGACACCAGACGCAGACGACGGACGGAAGACGGACGCCGCACGATGACATAAGCTCACTTGCCCTTCGGGGAGGTTAACTGAAAAAAGAATGAACTAAGTAACATAAAAACCCATAATTTATTAATTGATTGCTCACAATCACTGTCGCTAATAACTTACAATCACTGTCGCTTATTCCTTACAATCACTGTCGCTTCTTCCATGCAATCACTTTCGCTAATCCTTACAATCACTGTCGCTTATTTCTTACAATCACTCTCGCTAATTACTTACAATCACTGTCGCTTATTACTTAAAATCACTGTAGAAAATTACTTACAATCACTGTCGCTAATTAATTACAATCACCGTCGCTTATTACTTACAATCACTGTCGCTCATTACTTACAATCACTGTCGCTAATTACTTACAATCACTGTCGCTTATAACTTATTATCACGATCGCTAAAAAATAACAATCATTGTCGCTAATTATAAACAACAACTGTAGCTAATAACTTACAATCACTGTCGTTAATAACTTACAATCATTAATGCTGATTACTTACAATACTGTAAATTATGTGTATATACAATACTGTAAAATTATGTTTATATATACAAGTGTAAATTATGTTTATATATATAATACTGTAAATTATGTGTTTATACAACACTGTAAATTATTTATATACAAAACTGTAAATTATGTATATACAATACTGTAAATTATGTATTTACAATACTGTAAAGTATGTGTATGTATAACACTGTAAATTATGTGTATATACAATTGTGTATATACAATACTGTAAATTATATGTATGTATAATACTGTAAATTATGAATATATAACAATACTGTAAATAATGTGTATATATAATACGATAAATTATGAATATACAATACTGTGAATTATGTGTATGTATAATACTGTAAATTATGTATATACAATACTGTAAATTATGTGTATAAATACAATACTGTAAATTATGTATTTACAATACTGTAAATTATGTATATACAATACTGTAAATTATGTGTATATATACAATACTGTAAATTATGTATATACAATACTGTAAATTATGTATATACAATACTGTAAATTATGTGTATATATACAATACTGTAAATTATGTATTTACAATACTGTAAATTATGTATTTACAATACTGTAAATTATGTATTTACAATACTGTAAATTATGTGTACATGTTGTATAAACAATACTGTAAATTATGAATATACAATACTGTAAATTATGTAATTACAATACTGTAAATTATGTGTCCATGTTGTATATACAATACTGTAAATTACGAATATACAATACTGTAAATTATGTTTTTAGAATACTGTAAATTATGTATTTACAATACTGTAAATTATGTGTACATGGTGTATATACATTACTGTAAATTATGAATAAACAATACTGTAAATTATGTATATACAATACTGTAAATTATGTATATACAATACTGTAAATGATGTGTATATACAATACTGTAAATTATGAATATACAATACTGTAAATTATGTGTATGTATAATACTGTAAATTATGAATAAACAATACTGTAAATTATGTGTATATATAATACTGTAAATTATGTGTACATGTTGTATATACAATACTGTATATTATGAATATACAATACTGTAAATTATGAATATACAATACTGTAAATTATGTATTTACAATACTGTAAATTATGTGTACATGTTGTATATACAATTCTGTAAATTATGAATATACAATACTGTAAATTATGTATATACAATACTGTAAGAGGTGTATGTATAATACTTTAAATTATGTGTATATACAATACTGTAAATTATGTATATACAATACTGTAAATTATGTATATACAATATTATAAATTATGTATATACAATACTGTAAATTATGTGCATGCAATACTGTAAATTATGTGTATTGTAGCAGGCCTGGCCTTGGTCATCTGTACTGGTCATCAATTAGAGTTACTTCACAAACACAGTAAAAACAGTTCACTTGTTTTTGATAACACATCATATCGTCAATCATATATGTACAGGGTTGCTGCAACTCTCTCTCAAACATCATATTGTCAATCATATATGTACAGGGTTGCTGCAACTCTTAAACATCGTGCTCTCACACTGTCAGAGGTCTGTGTGGTGGGAGACAATAATGTACTGCATAAAACTTTAAATGTAGAATAACTTGTGTCGTTTTAACAAGAAAGTAGGCTTGACATTTTTATAAAATCTGTAGCTGTTACTTTACACTATCTCACTATGGTAGCGGTAGTAAAGTATTAGTACTAATCTATTTTCAATGGATAAACAGAATATCTTTATTATTCACATACCTAACAGGAGGCCAATGGCCACGCACCTCCCTGGACAAGTTTTAAATGACTAGGCTATGATTTTTCCGACAAGCAAGTTTTGATGGACAGTCGGACACAGACCTGGGATACCATTATACGACCCGTCAAAGGCAGGCGTATGAAAACGCGCGCGGGGTACCCCTCGGAACACCTTATCTGACCTTCAGTTTTGCTGTTTCTTGTATTTGTTCATGTTTTATTGCTTTGTCCATTGAATGTTATAACACTATGAATTGGATGTTGACGTAGTTAAAATGAGAAGGAGATTTAAAGTTTGGTTTAAAGTATTTGACCCCAGTGACCTTGAAAATAGGTCAAAGGTCATTGGTATGAGGAAATTTTAGAACACGGCATAGCATGTATTTCCTGGCAAATCATTACGCTGTGTCTTATAGAACCCGCAAAGATTCTCAAAGAACTTTTCTCTATTTGACTCTATTGACCTTGGAAATAAGTCGGGGTTATTCATATAAGAAAACTTTATAGCACACTGTTTTTGGAAATCTACTGGCAAAATATCTGGGTTTTAATGAAACTTTATAAGATTCTCAAATTTTTTGTAACTTTTTGACCCGTTGGGTCTTCTCAGAGTAATTTTAACTATTGACCTTGTGACCTTGAAAAATTGTGCAAGTCAATTGTACAAGGCAAATATAACATTCCATCCTAGATATCAACGGGCAAAATATCAGGCATCTTAGTCTTCTAGAACTTGAGGAGATTCTTGAAGTTTTTTTTAAATATTTGATTACTGTGACCTTTATTATAATTCAAGGTCATTCATATGAGGAAATTTTAATCTATGCTCTGCCCAAATATCAGTGCCCAGTTGCTTATAGTTTTCAGGAAGAAGTTGAAAGCGGATGGACAGACAGACAAATGACAGGCGACCACTCCTGCACCATATCATAAGGCCACTGGCACTTTGTGCCATGCAAGCTAAAAACTTTAATGGATTGCACTTAATTTGTCATACCATTAGCATAATTCCCAGGTAGATTTATGTAATGAACAGGAATGTGCAATTAACATATTCAAACTACCTGGAACTAAAAGTGAAAGGTTTGATTCATGACATTTTTATTTCATTTGATATGATTTTTCCAAGAAACTGCACATACGATT
Source organism: Crassadoma gigantea (assembly GCA_032360845.1). Taxonomy (NCBI): domain Eukaryota; kingdom Metazoa; phylum Mollusca; class Bivalvia; order Pectinida; family Pectinidae; genus Crassadoma; species Crassadoma gigantea. The sequence continues at coordinate 9,296 of JAULCA010468855.1, read as the reverse complement.
GAATAATAGAAAATGCCGAATAACTTATCATTACCAAGACGAATAAACATGTACATATATGGCATAGAACAGCTTCTTGTTGCATACCATGTATATGACACAGCTTCATGTGAAACCCAAGAAAAAATATATAATAGATCCGAATGTTAAATATTTGAAGTTCCTGTCGTAATTGCACTGTGTTGAATATATATATATATATATATTATTAATCACAAAAGATCACACCACATACATACAAAATTAAACAGTTACCGACATAAATCTAGTAGATTATCGTGGAGTAATGTATGTATATATATAACAACGTAACACAATTAACGAAGGAAAACAATCTTTTGACTCGTGCCCTGTCCGGGCCTCGAACTCACGATCTACGGCACCAAATCGCCTAGCCAGAAATACCTAAAGCGTACACCACTACGCCAAATCCCCGTCCTAAAAAAAAGACGGTTCGATGTTGCAGTAATAAACGGCTCGATACTCTGACATGATCATGTTGATACATTTTCTATTAAATGATATGAATCCCTGGATCGTAATGTATATACATACAAGGATGCGAATTGTACAAATATTTTATATATATATATAAGCATGCAGGTGACAGATAACGGGGTTTAAAATATCGTTGAATCAATTCGCACACGGAAACTGACACAATTAATAAGGGAAAAATCCTGACTCCACTGTCGAGTGTGTGTGACCTGAGAAGTCATTAAAACAGAAGACCTGTTCCTCTGTGGGATACCACGTTCTCCCCAGCGCTCAGGGATTTCCTAAATAGTAGCGTCTATTTATAGTAACACAAATAGAAGTTTTCCTAATTACTTGCTAATGAATTTAGTCAATATTATCCCAATATTTCCAAATCGAGCTTAGCATCATATATTTCGATGCAATTAATCAATTGTTTCCTGTATGTACTACAAAAGCTGAAATCTGTGACGAAAGGCAAACTTTGTCAAAGTCCAAGGAGGTAAAAATAGAAGTTATCTCCCTAGAAGTAGTAGTTATCTTTCTTTGATAAATCGTTGCCAAAGTAGTGAAGGTTTAAAAAGTCACATAATCGTGGCCAAAGCTACAAGATTGTCTGACATGAACGTCTTTCGCGCTCCCTTTTATACCTTTCTCACATGATCCATCTCAACCAATCAAATCGCTTCTGACATCAACTCTCACAAAAAGTTCCTCACCCTCTCGCATTATAAATCCATGATTTACATAATTACAATTTCCTAACATGTGTCCTCTTTCTGTCCTTATTCTTATTATTATAATTAAAGTGATTAAATCAATAAGCACAAGCTAAAATGCAAAACTCATAAAAAGGACAAACACTATCGGTCTCGGTTTGCCTCGCAAGAATAGCAGACGATATGCGTAATGTTACACAAAAATGGCGCGATAAGGCTAGAAAGATAGTTCTCGAACTCCACAACCAGCAGACGAGTATCTATGGGCATCTTTTCCCATTCTTGTGGAGGCCATTACATCTCTTCCGTGAGGGACAGTGTCTGTCTTCCCCATTCCCTTCTTGCAGTTGTAAACAACGGCATACAGCCTTTCCTTAACAGCCTTTCTGCCTCCACACAGCAAGCTGGGAGTTGAGAGACAGACACTTCTGGCATCACGTCACCACTTTCATCCTGAAACTCCTCCTCTGAAACTGCTTCAGTCACTGAGATGGGAGATGGTGCTGCTGGTTGCGATAGAGGTGGTGGAAGTGGTACTGTCACGACGCTGCGTGGTCGTGCAGGGGACTTTGGTGTTTGGCTGCAGTTAGCTTGCAGCTGCCGGAATAAGCCTTTACAGTAGGCAGAGGAAAGTCTAAGGCTCCTGCACGTGGCATGTTTATAGTAGGTCAACTGGTGTGGTTCTCTCACCTCGTACCATTTTCTGTAAAGCAAACATATAAAAGTATTTCAAGGCGTAATAGTGCTTCATCAACCCTCAGCTCAGTGGATTCCATGGTTATGAGGCAATGGACTACAGCCGATGTTGCTAAGGCACGCCTAAAGTTTGCAGAGAAGGAAGCTTTCATTAAACGTAACCAGGCTACCTTACAGGCAGACATAGACGACTTGAAGTTTAAACAAGAAGTTGACGAAGCTGAGGCAGAACTTTGAGTTATGGTAAGCACTCTAAATGAAGAAAAAAACAGTGATTGTTCCAGTTCAAGCTACGTAAGTACAGAAAGGTCAAGACGAACAGGACAGTTTGTGGAAGATTAGGCTCACTTCATTCCTCAGGAAAACGATCATGAAAACAGTCGTTACTCGAGAAAACCCCCTGAGCCTAGTGACTTTGAACCCCAGCCTCCATTGATGCTAGATCATAATGCCGCCGAATTTCACCCTAGTGGAAAGCAAACCAAACCCGACATCTGCTCTGAATTTACCAGATTTCTCCTAAAAAATGCCCTGCTGCTTTCTCGGCTAAATACATTTGTAAGTTCACAGATGCGTTTTACGCAGTGTGGAAAGCAAGCTTCAAAAACATCATGAAGGAACTTAGAGTCTCACCTGCAGAGGAGATTGATCTACTCATTAAGTGGCTTGGTACTGACTCCGGAAAGCATACTCTCAGTTTCCGTTCTGCACATCCCAATAACCCAGACAAAAGACTCTCTCGAATATGGAAAAGACTGGAGGACCGGTATGCTCGTCCAGAGATGGTTGAGGCCTATCTGAGAGGCAAACTTGATAAGTTCCCCGAGATCAGCACTAAGGATTACGCTTCTTATAAGGAGGACAGGAAGCTCGCCCCCCCCCCCCCACACACACACACCACCCCCACTCCCCCACCCCCACTCCCCCCTCCCCCTCCCCCTTCCAGCTGGCCAACTATGACTCCTCCCTAGGTGTCACCCCCGTCATTAACAAACTGCCTCACCCCTTACAAAATCGAAGGACATCAGAAGCCATCAAATATAAGATGCGCTATAAGGTGGCCTTTCCACCTTTCTCCTTTTTCTCCGAGTTCCTACAGGACATCGGTCGGGTCAACAACAACCCGAGCGAGCTTTAAGTGTAACACTCACGAGTCAAGCTTGGGGTAAAGACCCCCACTAGCCATTCATCCACCTCGAGACCTTCTGTATCTACTCGGAAGACAGAGGTTGTGGATCCCTCAGATCAAAAACAAGGACCCATTTGCCCTCTCCACAAAACCAAGCACAGCCTTTACAAATGTAGGGGTTTTCGTGTTTAGCCCCTAGGGGAGCGCAGAGAGTTTGTGAAGGAACAGAGTATATGTTTCAAATGTTGTGGGTCTGACAAACACAAGGCAAGGTCTTTTCGGGTGTCCTTATGTAACAAGAATGATCACCCCAGCGCCCTACACAATTACTCACTGATTCCCCGTCATCCCATGGAAGCGTGTCAAGCCCCCGCAAGGTCTCATAAGCTCCTTTACCCATGTGTGTGGAAATCCATATGGAACGAGCAAATATTGTGCCAAGACAGTCCTCGTCAATGCTTACTCGGAAGGCGAACCCAATCGAGCTCTACACCTATATGCACTTATAAACGGTCAGAGCAACCAATCTCTCGCTAGATAAAAGTTCTTTGATCACATTAACGCACATGGCAACGAGATGGAGTACGTGCTAGCTTCCTGTTCTGGCAGCACCACAATCACTGGAAGGAAGACCATGGGATTTGTGGTCGAGTCTCTGGATGGCGTCGCCAAGCTAAATCTCCCTACAATTATAGAATGCGAAACAGATCCCAACACCAGAAGCGGCCTACTACCACTCTCATCTCCGTCCTATCGCAGATTCCATTCCCCTTTTGGATCTGCAGGCCGAGAATCTGCTCTTGGTCGGTCGAGACCTCACGGTAGCTCACTATGTCGAGGACCAACGGATTGGCACTCAAAATGCTCTCTATGGACAAAACCTTGAGCTAGGTTCGGTCATAATAGGAGAAGCGTGCCTGGGCACAAACCAGGCTCCGTACATTGCAACTTACAAGACTTACACCCTCTGAGATGGCAGGGAAACCCTGATGAAACCATGTCCTGATTGTTTTGAACTCAAAAGACCCGGGAACAAGATTTCCATACTTCTACAAAGGTCATAATGACGATAAACCCGGTCGCTCTCGGGAGGACAAGGAGTTCCTTACAATAATGGACTCTGCCTTTCACAAAAGTCATCCAGGATATTGGGTCGCCCCCCTTCCATTCAGGCCCGGTAGGCCAAAGCTCCCTAACAACGAAACCCAAGCTTTGCATAGGGTCAAGTCTTTGGACGATAGCCTGCGCAGGGACCCGACTAAGAATACCAACAGGATGGCCTTTATGACAAAGGTCTTGGAAAATGGACATGCTGAGGTAGCCCCAAGTCTAGGTTTTAATGAGGAGTGTTGGCACCTGCCACTCTTCGGGGTATATAACCTTAAGAAACCAGATCGTATTCGGGGTGTGTTCGACTCGTCTGCCAAGTACGACGGGTTATCCTTGAAAAGCGTATTGATAACAGGCCCAGACTTAGTAAACAGTCTTTTGGGAGTACTCCTGAGGTTTAGGAGGGAAGCAGTTGCAATCACTGCTGACATTTAGCAGATGTTATACTCTTTCCAGGTTTCTGATCATCATCGGAACTTCCTTCGATTTCTGTGGTATAAAGGGAACGAGTACGCCATTGATAGACTACAGAATGACAGCACATGTGTTTGGCAACTCTCCATCACCAGCAGTGGCCAACTACGGGCTTCGTACGTCCGTTGAAAACGCAGACCCTGACGTCAAACAGTTTGTCACCTGCGCCTGTAGACGACGGATTAACTAGCACTCCAGATTCAGAAAGTGTAGTTTCTCTAATGAAAAGGACCAGAGCATCACTTAAGGATCACGGACATCTGAGATTGCACAGTATTGCGTCTAATAGTAGAACTGTCCTTGAAGCTGTCAACCCCGATGATCTAGCCCAAAGTCTCAACGACCTGAAGCTTCAGGAGGATGCTTCCTCTCTCCAGAGAAGTCCTGGGCTGTACTGGAATAGCTTTGGAGACTCATTCACCTTTCAGTCTTCTCATGAGGCCAAGCTCTACACCAAACGAGGGCTGCTTGCGACCATAAACAGCCTATACGACCCTATAGGTTTTGCTGCCCCGGTAGTTCTAAGAGGGAAACTTCTCTTAAGGGATTTAGTTTCAACCACTACAGACTGGGATGATCCATTACCTGAAGAAAGACGACAAGAATGTAAACAGTGACGCGATTCCCTAAGCCAGCTCGCTAGTTGCCATATTCCACGACAGTATGCCAAAACCACTTTCTTTGAAAGAGAAGGGAGGGAGGTGCACATTTTCTCTGATGCGTCAAAGGACGCTATCGCCGCGGTTGCCTACCTCAAGGTTGAAAGCGCATATTCAGAGAGTAAGGCTAGTTTCATTCTCGGAAAGGCAAAGGTCGTCCCACGTCACGGCCACACTATACCCCTTTTTGAATTGTGTGCAGTGGTTCTATCCACCGAGCTGGGTCATACAGTCTCGGAACAGTTAGACGTTCCACCTGGTCACATACACTTTTACACTGACAGTAAGGTGGTCCTTAGCTACCTTCACAATCAAGTCAGAAGATTCTAAGTCTCCGTAAGTAAGCGGGTAGACCGGATCCTCAACTTCAGCAACCCTACGCAGTGGGCACATATTCAGACAGAGATGAACCCAGCTGATGAAGGTATCTCGCGGCCACTCAGCTACAGAATAATCTGTGGCTTCGAGGACCGGCCTCTTTCGAGGAACCCACACCGCCCAAGAAACAAGAATTCCTACTCGTCACTTCATAGAAGTATAATGAGGTTAAACCTGTGTTAAACACTTTCAAGACAGCCACTAGCCCTAAGTGTGACTTGGGTACTGGTCGATTTTAGCGTGTCTCTACTTGGAAGTCATTCATACGGGCCATCGCCAGACTCCAATGTTTGGCTGCTACTGTGAAGGACCAGTACATACTAGACTCTACGGAGCCGAAATTCCTAGAAACACTAGAGAAGTCCAGGCTTCTCATCTTACGAGAGACTCGACAGTTCCCTAGGAACTCCAAAACCTCACAGAGTCTAAATCATTACCAAGAGACAGCAGCATCGCCTCTTTGTCTCCATTCCTGGACGACTATGGGATTCTGCGAGTGGGCGGTCGTCTGAATAGATCTGGCTACCATCTGGATGAGGAAAATACAATATTTGCCCCAGGGAAACATCACGTAGCCCAACTGTCCGGCTTTTCCATTCAGAAGTGCACCATCAGTGGCGACACTTCAGAGAGGGGGGCCATTCGTTCTGCCGGATACTGGGTTGTAGGCCCCAAGCGCCTTGTGGTCGCCGTCCTACATAGGTGCCTGCGATATCGTAGACTACGTGGAAAGTTGGGAAGGCAAAAGATGGAGATCTTCAGCCTGACAGACTAGACCACTGTCCTCCTTTCACCTATGTGGGGGTCGATGACTTTGGACCCTGGAGGGTTTTTTCCAGACACACCAGGGGAGGAGCCTCTCAGCCTAAAAGAGAGGCGGCGTTGTTTTCATGTCTGGCGACAAGAGCCGTACACATAAAAGTACTTGAGGAGATGAGCACCTCTTGTTTTATTAACGCTCTTCGTCGTGGACCTGTGAAGGAGTTCCGTTCCGATCGAAGAACTAACTTTGTTTGGTGCAGCGATGGTCTAGGGATCCAGGCTATAAACATAGAGAATCAGCATCTAACAAGCCATTTCTCTGACCAAGGAACTGTCTGGCGTTTTAATCCTCACCACGCTTCCTACATGGGAGGTGTTTGGGAGCGTATGATTGGGATATCACGGCGCATCCTAGATTCCATGTTGCTGGACATGAAGGGTAGAGTTCTTACACATGAGGTGCTTAGTACCCTTATGGCCGAGGTATCAGACATTTATTACTCACGATCCATCACCACTGTGTCGTCAGATCCTCAGTCTCAGGTAATATTTTCGCCATCAGCATTGTTTTCATGTCTGGCGACAAGAGCCGTACACATAAAAGTACTTGAGGAGATGAGCACCTCTTGTTTTATTAACGCTCTTCGTCGTGGACCTGTGAAGGAGTTCCGTTCCGATCGAAGAACTAACTTTGTTTGGTGCAGCGATGGTCTAGGGATCCAGGCTATAAACATAGAGAATCAGCATCTAACAAGCCATTTCTCTGACCAAGGAACTGTCTGGCGTTTTAATCCTCACCACGCTTCCTACATGGGAGGTGTTTGGGAGCGTATGATTGGGATATCACGGCGCATCCTAGATTCCATGTTGCTGGACATGAAGGGTAGAGTTCTTACACATGAGGTGCTTAGTACCCTTATGGCCGAGGTATCAGACATTTATTACTCACGATCCATCACCACTGTGTCGTCAGATCCTCAGTCTCAGGTAATATTTTCGCCATCAGCATTACTCACCCAGAAGACTGGATCATCATCAACTCCCCAGTTCGCTCACCTCGACACCAAAGATCTCTATAGACACCAGTGGAAATGCGTTCAGGTTCTCGCAGATCAGTTGTGGAGAAAATGGCGTAGATAGTTTCTAATCAACTTGCAGCCTTGCAAGAAGTGGCAACATACTCAGCCTAACCTCCAAGAAGGGGATTTAGTGATTCTTAAAGATCTGTGAATTTCTCGTATGGAATGGCTTTTTGGAGTTATCCTTCGCGCGTTTCAAGCCGAAGATGGGCTTCTCCGGAAGGTCGATATTCGGATCACAAAAGACGACAAGACAACTTCATACATCCGACCAATCACAGAGTTAAGAAGCCTGATGTGAAATTGAACTCTGACTTCCATGCCTCGGTGCCAATCTTATATATGTGACAATCTAATGCCACAGCATTAATATGTCAGAAGGGGAGTGTGCTGTTATCGATGGCTCTTGTATACGAGTTATGGTCCTTTGAACATTGCCCCGTTATACAATGATAGACTTGCCGTAGTTAAGTTTCTCAGTCATCGACTTTAGAGTTATGTCCCTTGTAGCTCTTCCGTTTGAAAACATGTGCGGGAAAACAACACGTTTCACATTTTCGCTGTCCAAATTCACCTTTTCGACATTATTGCCAACCATCAAGCAAGTGTAAATCAACATTTTTTTAGTTTTCTGTCCATTATAAATGTTGGAAGTTCTGACAATTCTTAGTCTAGCTGATGATAGATGTTTTTGTCGAATAATGTTCATATAACGAAAACATGTGTTCTGGACTTTCACATGTATTGAAGCTGTTTGAATCGAACAATTTTCAGTTTTATCTAGTCATAATTGTTACATATTTAAATAAGTCTATTACATAATAATTATGTTATTTCAATTCTTACAGTTTTTCATCCTCTCCACAAGTATGCGGCCCTGAATAAATTCTTCAAACACATTATCTATGCACATATACCACACTTAATGCGACTTTGTTACTTGTTGAGGTATCTAAATGTGACTTTGATATTTATGCAGGTACTTGAATGTGACTTTGATACGTGTGGGGTATGTAAATGTGAATTTGATACTTGTGGAGGTATCTAAATTTGACTTTGATACTTTTGGGAGTATTTAAAGTGACTTTGATAATGTTGGAGGTATCTTAAGCGACATGATACTTGTGGAGGTATCAAAATGTGACTTTGTTACTTGTTGAGGTATCTAAATGTGACTTTGATACTTGTGGAGGTATCAAAATGTGACTTTGTTACTTGGTTGGGTATCTAAATGTGACTTTGATACTTGTTGAGGTATCTAAATGTGACTTTGATACTTGTTGAGGTATGTAATTAATTGTGACTTTGATCCTTGTGGGGGTATCTTAATGTGACTTTAATCCTACTAGGGTCAGATTGGACTTCATGAGATGCAGGTCCGAATTTATTTCAGCACCTCCGCAATATCGGGGACGGGAGTCGATGTACAGGCATGCCACCATGTTGCTGGAGCAACACACTTTAGGATCAGCATCATGATGATAATGTTGATGATGATGTTACTAGGTACTTTGCTAAAATATATAAAAAAAATCCATGATCTTTTAAACACTTGTTGTTAAGTATTGAATTTTATTTATACATGTCTATTCAATTATTTCGCTGACCAAAATTAAAAATTAAATAATATTCTCATGTTTTCATCTGATAATCATTTTTAGCTCACCTACCCGAAGGGCAAGTGAGCTTATGCCATGGTGCGGCGTCCGTCGTCCGTCCGTCGTCCGTCGTCCGTCCGTCAACTTTTCTATTCAATCGACTTCTTCTCAATAACCAAAAGGCCCAGGGTACTGATATTTGGCCTGTAGCATGC
>JAULCA010468744.1:0-20738 GCA_032360845.1 Crassadoma gigantea | reverse complement strand
CACTCGAAGGCATTGTTTAAATAGTACACTTGTTTTAACTTAGGTCAGAAAACACACTCTGAGCAGTGACTGCGATTTCAGTTTTGTGACAGTATAAACGTTAAATGACAGCAATGATATAAGGAATCCTGTATTCGGTTTGTATTTCTGTATCTGACTGCTGTGATCGCAACTTTATGTATTGCAAATATTTTTGTGTATGACGGTACGGCCGTCTAGTGATAGGACGCCATGCTTGTCCCTGTCTATTCACCTGTAAATGAGTACGGGGTTGTGCAGCGCTAGAAATGTTGAATGCTAGCCGTTAGCGCCGAAATGGCAGCTCCGGCTCCCCAGGGAGTTGAGAAAGATATTGGCTGGTTGCAAAGGCCCTATAACCACGGATAATAATTCGTGAACCGCTTTGATACGACCTACGAACTAAATTGTAATAAAGAATCTCGAATTATTACATCATTAAACAATCACGTCTTCCTTACGTAAATCGTCTAAACGTCTAGCTACATTTATAAATCAATGTGATGACCAAAATTGTTTCTGCAAGAACCACGTGAAGACGTAATATTTACTTGATATATGTATTTCATTTGTAACATTACAATGTCCATACTTTGTGAATTGAACTATTACCATTCCTTAATATCACTAATACATAACTATTTGTTCCATTTTGTGGTTCATGCGATTTGAGTGTGCTTTACTAAATATACACCACTTTTTAAGGAATCAGCATTTTTCTAGCATACAAACTAATCTATCTTGTTTTGAACTGAAATGATTAAGTGAGAGGCTAGAAAGCTTCCTTTACCCCCTACAAATCTTCGAATTGTGTGGGTTGGTTTATTTATTACACATTCGGTTACTGATGACAACAAAGTTTGAAGGACATTCTCGATCTGTTAGTACAGTAGTTAATATTACGGAGCGTAGTCGGCGTATTGATTTACTCTCCTAAGGTAAGGTACAAGGAGTCAGACCTCGAGGTGAAAGCAAACATCAGCATCTGCTTTTCCACGGAAAATTGTTTAAGTAAGATTTCATGTTCCAGATAACGTTAAGAATTTGATTTAAGGAATAATCAACTTAATATATCAAACGTTGTCTAAGCCATAAGCTCTATTCAAAGATGTATACTTTATATTCCAAGTTCTTCTCTCATCTTCCATGGAACGATTTGGGTAGTGTCGAAGTAGACTGTCTCAGATGATGACATATCTTATTAAAAACGCTACTATTTTAGAATAACACTACCAAATAGTTCCCAGCATTTTGGTCCCTAGTATCACCGAATTTTAAATTTAAATATGTTAGGGATTGACGCAGTTCCGTTTCAGTTTCAACAATAATTTAGACTATTTTTTCTAGTTTTTCCCTCTTGCATAACCGATAAGTAAAAAAAAAAGAGACAAAAGAATTTAATGGTGTAATGTAAATTATCTGTAGCTTATTGTACTAATTGCGTATTGTACCAAACTTTCTTTTAAGGTACAATTATCCATATGTGCATCTTTCGTTACCCATTTACACAATTTCAATGTCATCCTGTCACTTCCAAAATAATAAAGTATTTACTACTCATAATAAGTGAAATCTTAAACCCGAAGCATCCATTTCGATAAACAGAAATATGCGAGATTTGCACCAGAATGACATATGTTGAGTTTTTGTTGTACATATGGAAGGTGTTTTATTGAGACTAGTAACACCTATCAGTTTATAATATGTGGGCTGTTCTGTGGTGTTATCTATAATTGGAGAGAATATTGATATTACTATGACAAATAGAATCACTTCTCTGACGATAATGATAGCTTCATCAATAATAAATAAATACTATCTGGTTGGTAGAGATATCTGAACGATATTGACGTTGATGCAAAGTGTCATTCACCTATTGTAATATGCTCCACAAAGGCAGAATATACGTATCTCCAATGATCTTTACGTTACGCAAAATCTTGTCACTAAGACAGAAATTGTCCGCATACTAACAATCTGGCTGACTTCATGTTAAAGAATATTTTTGGGGAAACATCTCTACATATCCCCGGTATTCCCCCGAGTAATTAGTTTACACTACTTTTAAAGATATCAAATAAACGAGATAAGATGTTTCCCAAATTTAGATTCCTACACATCAGTTCCATAACTGGACATTTACCACACTCTCCTTCACAGCATTACCTGTGTTTTGTTAGACTTGTGTCTGTTTTTACTTTCCCACAGTCATAGTTGGAGTTTTTATAAGTTGCACTTAACAAACTCATTAAACTGGCCGAACTGTCTAAAGATGCATAATTAACGATACCCCAATACATAAAAAGATAGCCTGTTCGGGTGTACTTTAAATACTTTGCAGTACTATTGAAAGAGTACCCACAAATGTTGAAAAGTACAATTTACGGGAAGGTTAAAATCATTCTTTACTTTTCATAAAGTGCTTATTATTCAATATTGTCCTCTTTGAAATTGGAATTCGTTACATGTAGTATTGAAATAAAACTGGAGATTATTTGTACATCATAATAAGTAGACCCATAGGGACTTAGTTTCTGGTTATATCTTTGAAACCGTTGAGATCCCCACCCCGTAACCATATATAGCATTGCTTGGCATCAAGAGATAAACAATAATAGGCCCTGGGGTCTTTCCCAACCCATACGGACTTAGTTTCAAAGTTAATTCTTTGAAACTGAAGAGAGTCCTAATTTTTAATTTACGACTATGTTTGTTACAATACCCTGTCACTCTATTTCGTGCGAGAAGGTCGAAATTGTCCACTGTGGAGTAATGCAGACTAATTATATCTATAGTAATTGTTCATATATATTAACAAGTACAATTCGGGAATCAAGATGGTGGCAGAATATTGATTCCACTTTAAAAGAGATTTACCGCTTATCTATGGAATATTCGTCCATGTCAGCTCGATAAGATCCTAGTGAAGGAGATAGGTATGGCCATCGTTAGCCTTGAACATTTCTACGCTGTCTGGAAGATAAGTGTCTCTCCTGATCAAATGATCAAATGTAAAATTGGTATTATGTACAAAATCCATTGTCTTTCTTACAATTCTTCACTGTAATGACTAGACTGAAGACTGACTTATTTTCCCATTGGGAGTTCATACTCCAAAATTAGATATATTTCGTTTTAACACAGACTGTTCGTGATTCTAGGCATTTCTGTGAAATGTTAAAAGGCAGAACTTTCTTTTTAAAACTTGTTGAAAAAACATATCAAGGGATTACTGATTTATTTTAGAACAAGGTTTTTCTGGTGAAGTTTCATGTACAATGTCTGCTTGTTGTTTTAAAAACACTTTAAGTTTCTGTTGTTGTGTTTTTGTATCGATTTTAGTTCAAATTGTGTTCCTGTATGAATTGACAGTAAAATAGTTTGTTTCCATGTGTGGGCACTGTAAGATGTGAGATTTTTATGTGGAGGTTTTGTCTCTGGCTATGACGCTGAAAAGAAAGTAGACGTTTCCTTACTTATATATCGGCACTGGTGTATTTCGTCAGAGAATAAGGTGTATTATTTATTTATTCGTTTATTTATTTCCGTCATAATTTACTTTCCCAATACACAATTTATTCATTTGTGATAGAGCAATCTTAAAAAGGGATGTGGAGTATGATATGGTCGGGGAGCTTGCAAAGTATTTCTTATTAAAAAAATGAAATATTGACGTCCTCGTACCTGAAAAAACATTAATCGGCGGGGATGAGCTTTGTACCCCTCAAAACTGGTAAATTCAATCAAATTCATATCTATTTGCACAGGACAGTATACCTGTAGGTGGGGGATCAAGAAAACAATACACCTGCCGTTACCAACTACATGTATTAAAAGAGGTGACTAATATGAGAACCATCAGTAGAATTTGGGTATTTGGTTTAGAAATCAAAATCTATCTGCTGCACCCGTTGAAATATTTGAAATCTTTATATTTCTTTTTACTTCTCAATATTTTAATTATCCTTCCGCCCTGCTTGTCAACACCTGATTTTTGGCTTTATTGTTGAACAACGATCGCCCAGGTGAGGAGGACAATGAATTCTTTCTTCAGTCTTTTTTCAACTTGTTTACCCGTTGTCAGAACAATGTGCCTACGTCATGGTATTTCAGTGAGATAGCACTATAAACTTGGTAACAGATCTGCGCTATTTCAAGGAGGCAAATATACCAACATATCATGCCTCCTGCACACATGCAAGCACGCATACACCACACATATGGAGGAACGCCATTGAATTACCTAGGCTGTTGATGGGATATTAAACAAAATAAAACCAAACCAAACCAAGCTCAGGACTCTCTCTTTGAAATTGGTTAGTGCATATATAACTATCTGATTGTTAAGGATGAAAATAAAGTATGACACAGATACCGTTTCACCACTGCTAATCATATCCCTGATTAGGGATATGACAGTGTACATTTTTTAATCGTCTAAGTACAATGGAGAACCAACCTCACCCGCCTCTCCCGTGCTGATTTTACGTCTGGTAGATCAGAAATCTAGTTATGTATTGGATTAATGCAGAAATTGTTCCAGAACTTCCTTTTAAATCTTTATGAAGGAAATATTCATCAAATTATATTTTCGGCACTATCGAATTCCAAATATGTTAATTTGAAATGTGATCTGTTGTAAATAGTAAATTATTCCTTTTTTCTCTCTCAATATCATATTTAAAGTTTTGTTGCATCCATATTGGTGTATTATCATAGTTTTGTTGATTCCGTGTTAAGTTATATGAAATGTAGAAATAGTATGATTATATGAAAGATAATGTCAACACACTTAGACAAAATTCAAAGTCGATACAGGGATGAAACCTGTTTACAGAAACAGCAGGATACAATGGAAGTTTCCAATACAAAACGATTTGCTAAGTAATTTAACTTTTACTGTGAAATAGTGTACGTATTTGCATGGTAATTGATTCGCCTTAGCTCCGTATGTAATTATCACAAAAATTGTGGTTGCTTGCGATATCGTGGATAACACATATGTACTAAATGTATTTGAAATACGACATATTGTGATGTACCGCCTTTGCTAGTTTCCGATCTGGTAAATGCACATTGTATTCAGGGCATTGCTATATTTCTAGAAACGGAGTAATGCTTATTTGATATATGAGCGAAAAAGGCGTATTTTCGTAATGTTGAATTCGCAGTTAAAGTACAACGCATATCTTAAGCGTTAAAACAAAACATCGCGAACATAACCTGTTACCCAGTAAACATCAAATGACCTCAAGGCAGGGCTACGGGGTCTTCACTTTTAATCAGAACACGCATTATCACAGACAATTGTATAGAAGTAATATGAAGATCATCTTTATTAAAGATGACAAGATGATACCCGACTCTATATTTTTCAATGGAAATCGATAATCCTGAGATTCTTACAGTACGAAAACATATAAGCCTCACATTAAAATACCTGCTTGTAAACAAATGCCTATCCATATTTGAGGGGATTAAAAAGCACAGCAAAAAATCAATTGTTAAAGAATTCTCTTGAGTTGAAGTGACCTCTGATGCACAAAAAGGTACCATGCTTGGATCTAGCCACAGACCTAGCGTGCTACAACGTAGATACATAAACACTAACATACTGATACAACATGCATTCGACAAAACATCATTTTATGAAAGCTTTCTGCATTCTTCAGATTTCGGTTATATACTATTTTTACGGTTAGCTACTGTATGAAATATTTTTAAAAATTGTATCGGTAATGTATATGTTATATGTCATCATGTGTACTACATCACAATGTCTGTGGATAAACTCAGTTTGGAAGAAATCATTTTACTTATCACTCTGCTATGAGACAGTGCGAGCGTATTGAAGCCAATTACTGTCATTGGCAAGCTAGTGATACTAATAATACAAAAGCACAAAATAGCAGAAAAAAATGATGATATATGGAGTTCAGTGCCCGATGAAATATTCTACATTAAAAAACTTGCATAATTGAACGTGCAGAACTTAAAAACAACTGTTTTCATTACATATATGTTTTATTAAAAGAGGATAGTATAATCGGAACCCTAACCATAATGTTCTCAAACTTATGAAGATGACACATGTTATAAAAATGTCTTCTGATCAGCTATAGCCATAATGCAGTTCTTGACTTGCCGATAGCTTCATAGAGTAAATCTATCTTTAATAATATAAAAAGCATTTTTAATAAACACTAATACGAGAATACATGTATATAAACATGACGTGGTTATTGTTATTCCTGTCTCGGCTTACGCTATCTGAGGGCTTATTGTTTTCGAATTTCACTTATATCCTATCATATTTTTACCTTTGTTTTTATGTAATGTTGTATTCTGTGTGTTTCTGTGTTTCGATAAAGGTGCGGGTCTTTCCGTATATTAGACATTATACTGTCCACACTGTTGGAATTGCGTCTTTTTCCCATTTACCAATTTTAAGCAACTAGAAACCGTTTTTGAACAAACGTGTGTAAGAATTCCAGTGTTACATGGGAATTTACCGTTAATGTTAATTTGTTTGACCCATGCAATGTGCATGTTTATACATATATATATATAGCTGAGATGTTTTTACCGTACTAAATTGAACACATAGCATATCAAAATATTGTATTTGAGTTTAAAAGACAGGAAAAACAATATCGTTTGTTTTCAATTGCAAATAAAATATCGGTAAGTTAAATCTATAGTTTTTTTGTCTACTCTGAAGTAATTGTCGCTAAGTGAAGAGTTTAAAGAAACTTCATTTTTAGATAAATGAAGAATTGGAAAGAAACCAAGACTGTAGTGAGATACCAGAAATATACCCATATTGCTTTGATTCGTATTTATGAAGCAGTAGCCATGTATGATTCATACCGAAGTCACAAACAAAAACCAAGGGTTCTCAATTGTTTTAACACTAATCAAAATAATCAAAAAATTGCATGTTGAAATCTAAGATCTTGTTACCTGATATAAATATGATTTGTTTCTTAAAAGATTGAAAAATTGTCAAACTTTCTATCCATAACGAAGGGTTTTACGCAGACTTTGTTATTTCACTGTCCTCACGAATACAATGAAACTCCATACTTCGATGGACAGTACTTAGTATAAGAACAAGATACACATACTGTGCAGGGCATGACTTATTTGATCCATCTTTGTCGTCCCCTATGCTGGGTTTGTTTTAATTCTGTATTTCCTATCATTATCTTTTCCTTGAATTTGACTTTGGTTTGGATTTGTTGTGCTTTTGTGTTAATGTTTTGATTTAATTTTTCAACAGCAGGTATGAAATGGATGAGTTATAAATTATACACCAAATAATGAGATGTAGTGATGATCTTATTTAATTATTGGGATGAATACTGATGATCTGAAATGAGAACGTAAAACGATTTATCTTTAAATGCAAAAGTAGTGATAATTTGTAAACAGGAAGACAAACCGTGTCAAATCTAATTGAATATAAAATAAATTTTTAATTCAATTAACATGAAAACACAATCGAACAAATATTAATCGGTCTTATTGGTCCTGATTAAAGGGAAGAATTTGTTGATGCTGGAGGTTACCGGGTACCCAGAGAAAGCCATGTGGTCGGGAAATCGTCGCAATATATTCCCAGTCTTATCGGCAATCCACCCTCCCTGGCCAAATTTGTGAAAGAAAAGTACGCTATCCGTTGCGCCACACGACACCAAAAGAACTATGATGGAGTGTAAGAGTGTACAAACCTATAAGGTTCTGATTTATCCTAATCCTGATATTGCGTTATTTGTGCGTAAGATCACTGGTATCATATCATGCCTTATCCTCGATAAACCTCGATACAACGCCCCTCTATGATATTCAGTATAGTTTTGAAAATATGACTGTTTATATGTTAGTTACAACTCATTATAAAACCATTCTTAACTTTCAATTCATCCTTAGTTGAAACACCGACAAACGTCATCAGATCTAAAATGATCACAAATTCACATTCAAAAGAAAAAAATAATCTTGTACATATTTCATTTTCTCCGTTTTCCAGATGATTTGTGTTACCTCATTGTTCTCCTATCATAGGTTTCATATTAGTTTACTGACACTTAAGTATGCGTATTTTGTCTAAGTAAGGTCATTGGTGCTTTCTTAAATAAGTCTGCCACTGATTTTCGCAGTGAAAAGGCATGGAAGCATGCTTGGTACGAACTGGCCGGAAACAAATATATCCATCTTGTGCTAATTAAGACAACTAGGTTAAGTCGAATCTCGTGTGGATAAACTCGTCAAGTCGAAAAGTACTTACAACAAAATCTGTACTTTTAAAATTCTTCATTCTGTGATATAGTACACTCCACATCTCAATAAAGGAATGTATTCACACCTTCCTTCCATATACCTTTCACATTTCCCCAATAGAGAATTGCTTGTCGTCAATAGATGTAAAAACTAAATTGCCAAATTGTAAGGTAAAATCACGCCAATGTCGCCACTGGTCGCCATTGTTTGGCGACATTGCCATCTATTAAGCAAAATGTACAGTAGAAAATACTCATGCGAACAATTATCAACGCAAACGTTTGGACCCATAGCCATACGTTTACAAATCAGTGTCCAGCTAACCCGAAATAATATAATATATTATTCATAACGTGCGTAGATTTGAAAATTGCGACTTCCTCGTGATTATAATCTATGGGGATTTGCACGGTTCACATTCTATACGTGAAAAGCGATTGATGTCGCTGGAGCGCTTGCGGCTGTAGAAACAAGCGACCGATATTTATCGTCAATACTTCTCGCTCCATGGGCGCGCCTGTTCAACAGTTAGCGCCACATGGTGTGGACAGGGGGGCGGAATGACACAAAGTCCCGCCCATTTCTGGTAGTTGCGTCCACAGCGCGCCATAAGGGTATATATATATTGCTACATTGAAGATAGAGTGACAGTAACTATATTATGTGAATACAAACAGCAGAGGTCTTTTTAAAGCAACCGACAGCACGACGAACACATTACCTGGTTAAGGAGGTCCCCGCAACGTTCGTCACAAGAACAAGTCCTCTGCCTGAACACCGAAAGGTAAGTTGTGTTTGTTCTGTATAACCTTTTTTATCTAGCTTTCTACTTTGCTAGATATATTTAACATGGAAACTTCCAACAAGACCATAACTTCTAAAGTTAAAATGTCAGAATAGATATAATAGTGTTCTAGATAGGTCATTATTTTCCTTAAATTAAATTAGATTAAAACCCAAGGATGCATATATTGTCATTGTTTTAATTACTTATCATTGAAGTTTTGCCACATTAGTTTTTATTTTAATCTTAACGTCATCAAAATGAGAGATAATGTTAAACTTATTAAGATAACTGTTTTATTAGCCCGTTGTTGTATTTATCACTGAATAAACGTGTAACCAATGTATTTTACATACGATCCTGGCATTAGATATCGATTTTGACCTTTAAAATAGATAAAAACATCCTCGCGTTAAGATTCATCTACCGTTTACTAGTCGTCAATTACAATCATTATCGCTATAGCTTCTGGCTGTTTACACTTGTAGAGGAAACATTTTCAAGTGCAGAGATATGGAATATTAATTTAAAGTTTTGTCATTGTTAAGTGATAGACTGGGGAAAAAATCATAGATCGTTGATAAATGTTAATAATAAGTAAATCAAAAAATGTGAGGCAGACAGAGAAAACAATAAAGATATCCTCTGTTGTGGTGTATGAAAACAGACTTGATATAATCGTCAACTCTTCGCTTCAGCAACTTTTTCGAGATTCAGAGATTATGTTCTTCTACAGATTTAAAAATGGTTATTTTTCTTTCTCATGCGATTAGTTTTACGATATCAGTTGTATTTTCAATTCAATAATCAATGGACAGTATTAAGTAAAATATGCTAAATCAAATCAGGTGTGCTTATGAATTCAACAGTATATTCAAGTGTGCATTTCAAAACCATTATCAGCTATACTGTATTTAATACAAAAGTTGTTAAAATCAATAAAATTTCAACCTTGTTTGTTTGGAATTAAACAGTTTTAGGCAATCCATGCAATGCAGTAATCTTGTAACGTTCTTAAAAAATAAAAAAATAAATTTTTTTTGGTCTTATCTTGTAAAGAGTTAATTTTGTCAGTCATAGAAATCGATCAGGTCTCAGATGTTAAAAATCTAATTAACTCAACAAATCGCTAATACAACTGTTTAAAATCCCGTTTTTGAGACGCCTGATTTTTAACAGATATCTTTGTAGTGTGATTGGATAATCAGTTTAAATCCCTCTACACATAAGTGTCAGTTTTTGAATTCTGAAATATTGGTTTTAAACCAGTCTATAAACAAGATTTTCTAAAAATAGGTTTTGTGCTTATCATGCATCGAACAATTTGCTCTAATGCTAAAGTCTGCAAATAGTCTTTGAACAATGTTTTCACATCGTACTAACCTACAATAAAAAGAGACCTATTTTATTTCTATACAGATATACAACTAAATGGAATCGATACGTATTCAGTGGGCTCTTGAATGCTTTATATTAAAACTGAAGTAGGCAGCTCCATTACCTATGGTAATACGGAAAAAAGCTAGAGTCGATTCACGTTAATCTACAGAAGTCAGAAATAAAATAAAACTTTTGAAAAAATTCGAATACGAATGTCTATATTCATAAATATAAAAAATCAATATTTACTGGATACATTGTTGGTCGACCGACTGTAATACGCACATGGTTAATTTAACATCTCCGGAGAAATTATTTCTCTTTAAAAGGTTAATGTTAATATTAATTGCGAACAATCGAGGATTTACCCTATTGACAACTGTTAAAGAACGTTAGTGAAGATATAAAGACAACTGTGTCATAATGTACAACGATTAGGCTCTATTTGATACCTGTAACTCCTTCAAACTGTCAGGCATTTAAGGCTATGACTCATGTCTGTCTTTGGATTCTATGGAGATGCATCCATAGGAGCAAAGCTCTTTATGTGATTGGATAAGAAATGTTCGTTAAATGTTCTCAGACATTCGTTGTTTAATATTTCTGTTCATCCGTGAAATTAAGATAAAGAGTGCATCACAACCTTCCTCTCTGCCTAGTTATAGTTGTTAGTTGAGCATTGTTTTCTCAATTTCATTAAAACTGTTTGTTCCCGCTAATTCTCCATACGAATAAATAACAGATATTTGGTAGGAACGCTCAATTACATTAAGACCATACAATTCATCCCTTGGATATTTTGGAAACTGTCTGTAAATGTGTAATTCTAGATTTGATAAAGCTTTGTCTTATATCCACCGTATACGTCAATGCAACTGATTTAGTCAATGTGTAAGCTGACACAATCTCACTATTTTTTCTTTAGAACCTTACCGTTTTCCTCTTGCCAACACTTCATACCCTATGTTCAAGTATATATAAACGCTTACTTGAATTCATGATGCTTATTACTGTCAACACATACTCAGGTAGTCAACGTTTGGCATTAATGTAGGATAAAACATCATTACGACAGATACTTTTGTGCTATAAAAAGTTCTTCTAAATCGCCAGAGGAATATATTAATGAGAACAAGAAACACGCTCAATATAAAATAACAGTCATATTGAATATTAACCTTACATTTTGTTGCTGAATAACGTGTCAACTTCTCATAAACGGTCATCCAGGGAAACTATCTTGATAGTCTATAAGAAACCATGGGTTCGATCGTTGACAATATGAGATAAAATTTAGCATCACATCCACTGGAGATATCAGATTCATCGTAATTGTGAATCATTTAACTAAAAAATATCTTACAAATAGTGTCGATTTTCTCATCAACACCATTAACTTTTCCACTGTTGGCTAGAAAGGTCAATTTAAAAGACTATTTATACAATTCAAATGTACTTCAGCTGATATGACAGGAAATACACATTTCGTAGAACATCGTATGTCCTAACTGTTCAGAATTAAACATGCCTGGACACAATTACTTTCTTTCTCAATTGCGATAATTTAGTACTTATATCTAATACCCGCGTTTTCATCTAATATTTTAATTTGTAAATGGGGAGTGATCTTCGACAATCACTTTCTAAACTCTCGAATGATGACATAGCCGTGATGAAGATATTAATTTGATATACCACACGCCAATCTCAGTTGTCTTTAGTTCTAAGACGTCTTTTTAAAGGATGTCAGCATACTTATTGCTGCGCAGGGAAAGCGCAGCTACAAGAAGTAGCTCCTCTCAAACATGTTAAAGTGGCTCGCTGATGGTAAGGGAGCATGTTAAACTGATCAGGTTACAGAAGTGCACTCTCGCTCTGGAGGCTCATTATACATGTTGTGTCTCAATTTGTAGTAATATAGGCGTGTGTTTGTTTTGAATTTTTGAAATATGCTATCAAGTATCGAAAAATGAACAAATGAATATACTTTTACTAAAACGGTGATCAAGACATCCAATAGAATAATGTATATTTGACCTTTTCTGACATGACGGTACTTTATATGTAACAATTTTCCATAGGTAAAATAAAAATCTCCTCGATTCCTATATTGAACATTAGGTTGATTATTGTAATCTTACCATCAGCGTAGTACATGAAGCACCTCAGTGTTACCAATTTCTCCAATACGTGTTTTAACTAGCCTATTTTGTTTGCTTATATAACTAGGTTTCTTGGGATGTAACAAAAGAAGGTTTTGAAAGTTATAATTCTATAGATGGCTTCACACGATACATTATTGGGAATACCATTTATACGCAGATACGTCACAACTCCTTTAAATCATAGGATTGTACTTCAGCTGTCCCGTTTCTACAGTCAAACCAATCTCAAAATATGATTAAAGAAGGAAAGATAAAAAATTACCTTCCAAGCTATTGCCACATTTTGAGGAGAAAAGGGTGAATAAGTGAGGTTTCGGAAGTAAAAATCGAGTTAATAATAACAATTTCCTTGTTAACGGTTCCCATGGAAGTCTATTTATATATTAATCTACAGAAAGCGCGTGACAGCCTTTCACGCAAACTGTCAATTTCAACTTTCAAAATTTACTTGGTGAAATAAAAGTAACAATTTTATGGTTTAAAATATCGGTGCGTTGAATGAAACACGGGTAACGTTAAATCCAAAGACAAACTTAGTGGCAATAACTTGTCAGTGTAAAGTCCAGAGAGGTTCCGATAATTCAGATTTTCCGGAAGTAAAGT
This sequence comes from Crassadoma gigantea, assembly GCA_032360845.1. Taxonomy (NCBI): domain Eukaryota; kingdom Metazoa; phylum Mollusca; class Bivalvia; order Pectinida; family Pectinidae; genus Crassadoma; species Crassadoma gigantea. The sequence goes on along the minus strand of JAULCA010468744.1, from coordinate 7,505 downwards.
TATCCCTCAGGAACACTGTACTTTCCTGATCTTGTCGACACACGAAAGTGTTGAAGAGTACATTTTACTTATAGGGAATAGTTAAAAGGCATTATTTAAGAGGACAAGAGGAAAAGAGAATTGATGTAACCGAGAGTGCCAAAGCATTAGCACAATCTACGTTGGATGATGTGGTTTTAAAAGATTCCTATTTGCTTTTTAATGTACTTTTATATAAGTTTTTCATTTCATAGGAATAACTTTCTACCAATTTCATCATAAACAATATACAATTTCCATAAAAAGGAAAGCATGTCTAGCTACCTCGTATTTCAATGGTATGTACATCATAAATATCCATTTACATGTGTCACCATCGTTTCATTGACCAAATACCAAGATAAATATCATAGATCTCTGCAATGATCTAAACAGAAAACAAGCACATGTAGTAGGTAAAAGACGTCCCTGTAATCATATGTATACATAAAAAAAGTAGCGGTAAATTAAAAAAAACAATCTGACGTCAGTATTCAAAAACAAACACATCTTGACATTTTTACTACTGCTTGCTAATTATTCCATCGTGTCAAAAGGTTTTGTCATTGAGTAATATGTCAAAAATAACTATGTGTTCTCTAGCACATTTCGTGTTTTAAATAACCATCTTAAAATGCCATAATGTTATGTACAAAAACGACTTTGTATTTTTTTCTCTTTTAAAGGATTATTACAAAAAATGTAATTGCATTTGAGAAAATATCTCGAAGAACAAAAATGAAATGAAAAGAATTTCTTATAAATTATTGAAATGCTATATAGCTTACATAATTACTCAATTAAAAAGTATTGGTTCCCGTCTTCTGCTATATATAAAATGACCGGAAGTATGTAATAAGTACATGCTTAATGAATATAAAATTACAACAGTCCTACCTTTTACTGCTGGTCATATATTCTAGACGCTATCATATAAAGTCTGATTATAGTGCACCGCCCACGGTATGTGTTAAAAAACTCAATCTTGTCTCTTATTTGAGAATTACCTCAACGCTAAATCAATGACAATTTGAAAAATGGAGCATGATAGATTATTGATACTTAATGGTATAATTGGATATTTTATTTCCGTCGCCATTATTTACAACTTAGAAAGTCCATTTATATCACAATTATTTAATGATATTCGAGTGGGAAAAATTGTACCTGACAAAGACAATTTCTTCTGAGCAGAAACCTTATTCCCATCAATTTATTTCGTTTACTAAAACAATTGTTTGTTTTTTTAAATAAGCTCTCAAATCAGATACAATATTGGCTATGACTTTATGAATTCCCTTTTTTATCCCAGCGGTATTTGACCCGTCTTTATATGTAAGTTACATGTTATTATTATATTTCAAGCGTGTAACATGTGACATTTGCCAGCTGTTAAACGGCAAGAGCTCATATCCTTCTGAAAAACCTTAATTCGTTCTAGTTCTTTATTGGAGCTCGCGTTATCCTTCACCTTGTTTTCGTGCTTTCTTGGTCCTTAATAACCTTGAGTAGGTATGTTATTGAATGTTGACGCTATGAAACATATTATTTCTCCTTTTTACCTTAAGAGGTATCCAGGTATTTTCTGTAAGGATTCTTTTGTAATTAGTCTAAACAATAATTATACAATAACTACATATAATACATTTTAACAAGATGAATGGATGTTGGTTTTATGAGAACTCTGTAAGATATGTTCTCTCGGGACATATTATATACTGTAATACACAATATTTTTATCTTCGTATGCTAAAGATGCCTTCTCTTTGACATGATAAATATATGTATGACAATGCATCCACGGAGTAATCCTTATATTGAAATATACGTGAATACCATCCATGCATAATACCTAAAACTTTCACCTTGATTCGGGTGTAATAAAGTCCAATTTTCTTTGCCGGTTTCCTTGCTTCAAGCCAGTTGCTCTTGTTGGTTGGACTCTTGATTTTGCCAATTCACCTTCACAATCACTCAAATCTTATAATTAAGATTGATGTGTTGTGTTGTTGGTGTTTTGCAAGGATATTAAGATAACACATGTACCATACCATATCAGTTGGACACTACTCTATGAATCTTATATCTAAAAACCCAAGCAATTATTCCTAATCCAATATCAAATTATGGTGATAAACCATTGATTCGTAACAGTGGGCTTACCCACTTATACTGGCGAAAATTATCACATAGCACGTTAGCTTGGTACGACACGGCGAAGCCCTACTGAGGTTTCCCATTAAGTCTATTGACGAATTGACACTAACATCGTCCTTGACATCACTGATAACCACGGTTGTAGCCACAGCAATACGTGCTCCACAGAAGAGTGGATCTTTTATTCAAATAAGTATCATTAAGGGGTTTTTAACTCCCCCTTCTGTTTCAACAGTAGTATAAAACCTTTTTTTATTTCCATTGTTTGGCCACTAGCATCATCGATGAGTCCTAGAAAGACCGAACAGTTGTATAGTGCAGTATCCATATACCTTATTTCTGATATACTGCATCTAATTCAAATTTTTATAAGTATAATCACATATTTGTGTTTTACGTTCAGCCTGCATTAACATTTTAACTTCCTTGTTAAGGTACACTGATATAGCGTTTGTTGCGTGCATTTTTATTTCTGGCGAAAGAAAAATAATGTTTAAAGTGAGTATATGTTCAATATACAAGGCAAAAATGAAACTTTGATTTGACACTAACAGACACAAACAGGAAGTATGGAGACAAAAAAATGGAGGAAAGACAATTTTAACAGCAATCACTGCTTACCCTTCCCCCTTATTAAACATGAATTTGATACCAGATACCGAAGCTGCAAATTGCATCTGCTATCTGATATACGTTAAATACTAAGAAAAAATCACTTTGAGACCTAATCATTCGCGAATATTCATAAAATCATATAACTATCCAACGTCTTCCCCGACCAAAGCATGTTTACTGTGTTTTGATAAAGAACAATAAAAGAACACGCCTGTTGCCTTGATATTTGGAAAAGCCAGTGTTCATTGATCCTAAGGTCCCTTTTCTTACGTTTTCACGAATTTTTGTTCTTTTGTATGACATCATAAACTGTATAAGAGAAAATAGTTTGGATAAAATCGTGATGAGTACAACCAACTTTTGCATCGTTTTTTACTGTTTTCCGAAGAGAACTTTTTTTCACGTGATAATTTATTGCCTCGAGGATATAAAGACAAGAAGATTTTTGTTTTCCGACTAATTGTGATGAGAAACGTGCGGTCAGTTACTTAATTTAGCTGTGCATTGCTTTCCTGTGCATAGATGTTTGCCCATTCTTACATACTAAGTCAAGTCAAGCGGTTTTGGGTTAACTGGTTTTGAAAATATCCCTGTTGTACACTGGACCAATAAATCAACGCCGCTACACTTTTACAAGTCTCGTTGGTTACGTTGTCATAACGATCATAACACTGCGTACTCAGGATATTATCTTTCAATGGCCAGAAGATATGTGACTGATTGTCCCTTACTAATTATTTTCCCTCTCATATTCTAAAGAATACGTAGAGAGGCAAGTTTGTACACTATTGTCACTTCCTTATTTAGTACACAGAAAATCAAAATGCAACCTGAGTCAAAGCATTAAGTTTCTAATCATTGCCGTGACAACGCAATCCATTTTCTGCCGAGTTCATTTGGGGGATAGGTTTGTGAACAATCTGTTAATGGAAATAATTGGCCTACATTTATTGTTTTCATCATTTATAAAGTTATGTAATTATCATTGAACTGTTGAAATACGAGAGCGAACCGTGATGCCGCTAAACCTTTTGTTGTAAGTGGGTCCGTTAGCATTTAACATCTTTCCAACTTCGCTAGTGATCGCTCCGTATACACTCCACTAACCCTTGGCGGATATAGCCGTGTTTACCAAGCCCTCAAATTTCGTGCTGTGGTAATCGCTCGCATCCAATGAAATTGCGTCTTACATGCAGCGCTGTTGACGAATGAAAACAGTAATGGCGACGCCCTGTACTGAATCACGTTGTCCTTTATGTTAGTGTTTTGCTCCCAGAAATAGGCGTACGATCTTTGGGAAAACTTCTGAAATGTTTAATTTGTTGATTAAAGCCCTTGCCTACGTGTTACATGTAAATGATGACCTGGGAAAATATGTGTGCTGTCTTAAGATTGTTTCCATATTGCTTTACTCCGCCTCGACACACACGTGCTAATTTCAACACACCGATGGAGTGTATACGTATCGGTTATTCTGATTGGTTAAAATTTGTTTAGGAGGAACGATTACTCGGTATATCTAAAAACACGGGTATATCCGCCAAGGGTTAGTGGCGTGTATACGGAGCGAACACTAGGCTAGCGAAGATGACATCTTCCATGAAAACCGCGATGTTCCGAGCATGCCTGTGAGTACCGAATAAATTGCGACATGTAACATGTAAGTTGAAAGAAGCGGAGCTGTTAATATCAAGAAAGGGAAAGTTCATGAACAGAAGGTTGAAAACAATACGTGTATATATCAGCTGAGATGTTAGTCGTCATGCCGACTATGATGTAAATATAGATCGAGAAAAGCGGCTGATATAAATACTTCTTTAGTGTCCTGAATTCAAGTTCAGAAAGGTATTTACGATCAATGAAGTCAATAAAGTTCTATTAGAGATTACATATTGTTGATATATTTTATCCTGACAAGTTAAGCAGTTAACTGATACACACAATATTGGTATATCTTTAAGCATTAAAATTTTGCGGGGAGAGTTTATTTCAGAGTTTTTCGTTGTAATTCAATCATAACGCAAATCATCGACGCATCGAACATTTAATGAGTAACATTATTTTGGGATTTCCTTTTTTCGTATAGTTTGTTGGACCATAAATATAGCAAAATTAAATCATACTACAAGATATATTACGATGAATATTACGATAATTGTGTTGATTCAACACCTACGGTACGGCAGAGTATTAATACAATGCTATGCTTTTACCTTGAACAATGCAAAACTTAAAATATGCACTTTACAGAAGATTTCAATAGTTTCGTTGCTCTCGTGATGAACTTATACATTTATTAACAATTTCAAATCTTCTTAAAATAATAATTACAAATTATGGGGGTTAATATAATAATTATAGTTTGCAATCTACAACTTTAGATTTTGCCAAAAAAACCAATGACAATCATCTTAAACTATAATGATAACCTTATCATTTTTGTATCAAAATTAGTCCTATATGTAACTTATGTGAAATATTGAATAAAAGATATGAAAGAAGATCAAAAAGAAATGTAATATAAGTCTAACGTTAGCACTTTCAGAATAATTGTCTCCTAGTACAAATCAGTATATAGCCGGTTAGAGGGACGATATATTGAGACGCTCCGATTAATAATACCAGATGAAATAAGCATGTCTGGCAATACGAAGATAGCGACGGCAAATTGGTATCCTCTATTAGATAGATCGTATTCCTTTATATAATTTACATGCTGGGTTCCTATTAAGCCCAGACAATGGAGAATATTAAAATTTCATACAAGTCCTTCAATGAATGACGCAGGTATATCAAGACAGTTGCGGACATTGAGATTGGCCTTTTTGGGGGTTCCGAAGCGGACATTGAGATTGGCCTTTTGGGGGGTTCCGAAGCGGACATTCGCAGAAGACTATTTAGTGTTTCACAAAAGCAATTAACGTAAGTCTCTATCAGATTGCATAGCGCGCTTCACATAACACTAGTTCACTGTGGGTATCAAGTGTAATTCTATACGAGGTTTCACCACAAATAGTAATGACGTTTTAGTCTATTTGGGGTTTCATAGAGGTAATTAGGATTGTTCCAAGTAGTGGGCATCTATTTAAGACTACTGAGAGTGTTACTTGAACTTCTTTTTTTAAGGGGGGAGGGGCTCATATTTGGATTTCATTTAAGATGTTGTTTTTTTCACAGCGGCCATTAACCTTAGTCTGTTTTAGGTGCCCTATTGGCATTGATTGTAGCCTATTTTGGGAGTCACGGCAGACCTAACCTTTACGCAATACGGTATTATCACATTGGTCTGTTTAGCGTTTCAAAATGAGTATTTTGGGACTATTTAGAGTGTCACAGTTCGTGCCATCAATAAAACAAAACTTGTTTTTAGTTTTCAGACAAAGAACTTTCCAAACTATGTGTACTGGAAATCATAAAAATTATTTCGTTTTCTTCGCAGATTTAATGTAGATCTGTCAGCCAAACATGGAAGAAATGGATTTCCTATTCAAATTTTCATCATTTCACAAAATATCGGTGCGATAATTCCTGTTATTGGTAAACCTGGACCAAACGAAGTATCTGTTTGGTTTATTCATTAAAAACAGAGCTTATATAATGTTATCAGTCTAAGTACTTCTTCCTTTGGCCTTCTTCACAAAAAGTATACCCTCGTCTTAATACATTACCAGTAACCAAATTCGCGTTCTGCTTTGATATTATACACAATCTTAGAGTTATTCTATTCATAATTTATTCATATATTCGTAATGGCTCGAATCCTGATCTGGAGAACAACTTCGGTAAAATAGTTACATACGCTTCTAACCTAATATATAAATGTTGTCTTCGATAGTTGAAAAAAATTGGTTAAGTTATCGATTTCAAAATTTTGCTTTTTACACAAAAAATGTACGTATTATACGTGTCGCAACGTTTCAAGACCGAATAGTCCCTTTGTCAAGGTTGATATGTTTCCAAGCTGATGAAATTAATTGTAGATACCAAATGTCATAATACTAATGCGGTGCCGTACACTGCCCTACTTAAGTAATGCCATTTCAACAGTGAAAAAGTATACCTTGAATGGCTCATTCTTTGTTGAAATCGTCTCCATTTGACTCAAAATGTTGCAAGGAGACGGATAAATATTTAAAAATGTCTTGTTTCAAAATATGTTGCACTTGAAATTTTCTCACCCTTGCTTCTTTAAGTCAAAGATAAAGTCACATTTCGGACACAGTATGTAAATAAAACAGACGTAAAAATTGTTAATGTCGGTTAAAACCATCCATTGTGTATGTTTATTACAACAGTAATAATTCCCTTTATTATTTCTAGAGTTCCATGCCTTACACACATTCGGGGCGTATTAATCTTCCAGTGAATATCAGTTTACATGACAAAACTAACTTCCGAGGTATGACGCCCCTTTATAGAGGTAAAACTTGCGCTGTGGGAGATTCATTCCGTCTACAACAGTCAAATGGACATAACGCAACATTATTACCTGGAAACTCATTATGTGAAAATGTAAAAAAAACGTAGATAACGCATTTCTCCAAGTTACACTAACTTACTTGGTAATTATAACCACACACAGCACATACAAGTTACTAATATTGGTAATAAAACGGGTATTGAGTAATGGTAGCGAGTCCAAGCACTTTGTATTTTATCTCCAACGAAGGAGAGTTCCAATTTATTAGGCATTTTTGTCTATCTTTGAGTAGCTT
>JAULCA010468632.1:16993-36034 GCA_032360845.1 Crassadoma gigantea | reverse complement strand
TCTTAAGAACGAAATGGCTAAATAATGGAATACAAGTGGGCCATGCTAGACCTGATAACGCATCAACGTGACCAATAACACGGTACAACATTCTTCCTGTACAGCATATCTTGCTCTGGTTCAAAAGAAGTATATAAACATATACATATACATTTTTTTTTCTAAAAAGTTTGAAGATATACAGTTTTCATAGGCGCACATGCGCACATTTATGTTTCATGAAATATTGCGCTTCATATCCTACTTAGCATTAAACTCATTTTACAGTATAGTCAAGGGTAAATGAGATCACATTAATTGGCCTTATTCCTTCTGCATGGGCAAAAGTGTTACTACATTTGCATTATATAGTTATTGTCGTGGTGTCAATCAAGTTCATATTTTAATCGTATGCCTTTAGTAAGATAAGTGCTTAACATGGCGCCTTCGCTTTAAGTTGGAGAAAATTGCATTAAGACCGGTTTATGCAATAGGGGGTCTAACAGGGCTACGAAATCATCAAACTCTATTCCATACTAACTGCTAAAAGAAATATCTTTTGAAAAAAAATAGTAGAAAAATAAACATTTTCCGGTAACTCGTTATTATATATTAAAAACTAAATGAAAAAGAACTCAAATATTATCTAAAACGTAAATTCACAAGTACCCAGATTAAATGAATAGGGAATGCCAATACAAAGTTAATTTGTAACTTATCACTCCATGTATGCACTAAGCATGGAAATGAGAATCGTACTAGAAATATATTCAACAGCATTAAAATAGTGTCTAGATCACAGCTATTCTGGTGCGCTTTCTATATGTTAATTACGCAAGTGATTGATATTTTTATTGTGAATCAAGGATCAGGACATTTACACTTTGTTGAAACTACGTACTCGGTAATTATAGATGAGTTCTACATATGTCCACTAAGATAAGATGATGACAGTTGATAAATAGTAGATCTCAGAACATGTATCAGACATTTGCCTTACTCATATTTAGTTACTACAGATTACGGGCGATACATTGATATATTAATTGGTAGGTAATATTACATAGCAGGAAATGATCGATTTTTTTTGTCTATGGTGCCTTCTGGTTAATTGTTGTGTTGTTCTCACTTTATCCATCGTCGTCATTCTATTCACCATCAGCTTCTTGCCAATGTTTATAAAGACTGAGGACGTCCAATATTAAGGGTAGAATGAATGCTACACTCAGCATGGTAATACCGATGGAGCCAACGTAGAGGGAGGAAGGCCGTGGATCGTACGCACAAACAAGACTTCGCTTGTAAGAAGAGGTGTTCTTTGGGGACAGTTCGGTATTTTTCTTCAGTGTAACCAATCTCTCGTTAAGGTCCTCTGCTGTTTCAATGACGGGCGTGTACGTATTAGAACAAGCTGTGAAAAAAAATATATGAAGTGACCGCTATATTAGCTAATGTCGAATCACAGGTTCGACATACCAATTAAGTAAAAAAAAATGTACTAACATACTAAAAAACAAAAATTTGAAGATACAACGGACTACAACAAAATTGTATTTAACAAGAACAAAAATACAAACCAGGGGCAACACTGGATATAACAAAGAATAAGAATATGGATATGCAAAGACTGCATCATAGACATCAGGGTGTAAAATTATTGAGAGCATCAAGGACCACATTATAGACATGCCAGGAATCAAAACATGGACTTTCCATGGGCAAAAACATCTACATACAGTGTATCATAGACAAAAACATTGATAAATCACAAAACACAACATTGACATACCGAATATCATAACAAAGAAATACCAGGGAGGGAAAACAAATATATGACGAGGAAACAAAGCATTAACAGATCTTAGTTTAAATTTTAATATTATAACAGTCCATCGATATATCTGTTTGTTTGTGTTCTTATCATGCAATGTCGTGTATTTGCAATTAAATAGAATTGATAATAAATATTGATCATGTTAAAAATAGCAAGTGTAAGTCACCTGGTCAAAATCTGAGCGTTGAACAGACGTATAGAATTTCTTATATTGATCATTTATAGCCAGTACAGCCTTTACCCTTCAAGGAATTCATACAATAACCATCATTTGTCTCTTCGTTCCAATTGGTAATTAGCAATTGCATTACCCGATGTTTTATCAGATTTCGTAAACCATGTAGGTTTAACTCACCTAGACATACAGGTAAATTGCCGACCCACGTCCCAGCCATACAGGTGTGTTTCTGATCCCCGGACGACAAGGCGTAGCCAGTCTTGCACGAGTACAGAACATTACTCCCGCCTGAAGTACCATCGTAAAGACTATCGGTGTTGGCTACAGCTGTCGGTACACCACACAAAGCACTAGTTGCAGCCGATAAAGTTGTGGTCACTGCTGCAAAAGGCAATACACGGAAACTCGTATCAAATATATTGAATCATGAACAGAAAATCCATAACCATGTAATTTAGATTAACAGAAAATCAGGAAAATGGCACAGATGATACAAAGAATTTATTAAGTCTTACACACCATATACTTACTTCAACTTGATTTCCTTTAAATAGCGGCTACCCATACAGCATCTGTTCATTGTCTAGGTCTTTGCATTAGTTCGTAACATGAGTAATACATTTGTAGTGGAAGGGAAGCATTTGAAATGGAGCTTCTGTCTAGTTATATAAAATGTATATGTACTTTTATCTATTGTGATGTAAATCACATAGTACAAACGTCCAAGAGGCCAGCGGTGATTACCCGTACTGATGATAATATAGGATACATTGGTTTAGTTGGAAGACTGTTTGATGTCAGGTTAGTGAATGTATAAGTCATATATGAGATTGAGGATGAAACATTGTATCAAGTTACAGTGTGTATCCGGGGGAGCCAAGAACATTTCATCGATGAAGAGGTTTGACAAGTTTTTGAAAATAAATGTAACAAAGACGCTATAAATACCGGCGCTTCCGATTCTTTCCATCCAATACCAATATAATTGTGTTCCGAAACCTTCATCTCACTTACCATCCTTTATATTTCAAAATATAATCTATATATATAAGAAAGTGCCGTAACATGATATCACAGCAGGTGCTCATCCTTTAAAATAAAATGCTGGGCGTTGTACCTCCTTAAGGCTTATAATGAATGCAATTGCACAACTATAAACTATGTTAATAACAGCAAATGTATATTTTCGATTGAAAATAATCTTTCTTTCTGCAGAAAAAATCCCAATTACTTTTACATTCAACTGTTTGGAAAGAAAATGACATTTTTGTTTCACCTGCAGTTGTGGCGACCGGAGTAGTGGCAGGAGTGGTTGTAGAGGTAGAAGAAATCGTAGTAGTTAAAGTAGGAGTGGTTGAAGTCGTAGCAGCGGGAGTGGTTGTAGTCGTAGCAGCGTATGTGGTTGTAGTTGTAGCGGCGGGAGTGGTTGTAGTCGTAGCAGCGGGAGTGGTTGTAGTCGTAGTAACGGGAGTGGTTGTAGTCGTAGTAACGGGAGTGGTTGTAGTCGTAGTAACGGGAGTGGTTGTAGTCGTAGCAGTGGGAGTGGTTGTAGTCGTAGAGGCGGGGGTGGTTGTAGTCGTAGGGGCAGGAGTAGTAGTAGCGGCAGTAGTGGTTGTTGTAGTCTGCGTGGTTGTTGTTGTTACAGCTGTTGATGCATGATATTCCAATAATCATATAAATACAGTACCCATCAGTGTCAGCATCAATAGGTTGGACAAATATTCAACGCGTTCCTTTTAATCTCTATATCATTTTATAATAGAAATGCGTGTTGAATCATGGAATGTTAATACAGGTAACTATTTATAATTCAATACTGATATACAGACATGTAAGTATTAGATATCGTTTGTGCCATTTACTGACTTAACAAATGTTACAAATACCAGTCTACCATCAGTAATTGAATTAGAGTGTATGCTTGTGAGGTATTGAAATATGATGACACCCATTGTGAAAACTTCCACATGTTAACGACATCACAATACAATAAATGCACACCTGTTTTACAGTCACTGTCGGTCCAGTTAGGATCACACGTGCATGTTATATTGACAGGGTCTAGACTGGTGCTACAGCTACCGTGCCCACATCCTCCCGTCACTGACAATGGATAAAGTCAAAATTGTAATCTTTGTCTGAAGTATTGATATCTTTATCTTTTAACTTTTATATCCATATAGGATCTTATTAGTTAAAGCCACTGAATGACACAAAAGTAAACAGGATTTTATTAATTAGAAATCGTTATGTCCTAGTGCAATGACATTGCATATGATACGTGTACGTCACGCGTTACAACATTTTATTGTTTGCTTAAGTGTCTAAATCAAGCTACGTGTATGACTTGTGCATACTTTTGTGATTTAAGTAAAAAAAAAACAGTGATATTAAATTTATATTCAGAACAATTATCAATATACATATACATGTAACATCACCTGATTTAGAATATACACAGGAAATTTTAAACACAAATATCCGATAAAATGTTTTCGAATATAGATATATGTGAAACAATATTGAAATCATTTCTAAGTTTCACAATGTGAAGTAGTACAGTGTCAATTACAAGTATTAAAATATAATATCACGAGTTTGAATGAATATTTAAACTAGGAACCAACATAATTAAAACATTAATCACAGAAGCAAGTTGATGAAATTTTGCAAATGTTTATAAGCCATAATTTCACCAAAAAAAAAGATAATGTAAATGCAAAAGTTGTATTTTATTTCAATTTCATAAAAGACCTCTAACTAGTTAACAAATAAGTTATTATGATCCAGCCAAAAACCTTGGTAATGTTTTAAAGAGTGTTATAAGTCTTTTCCCTCTTGCCTTCTACACCAATATACAACATACTGAAACTAAAGCATCGTTTCTTCGCACTAATAGTGATTAAATCATATAGAAAAGTATGCAAAACAAAACTCACCGCTGCCTGTAGCAGTCATAATTCGTATTGTGACTTGCGCAGTATCTGACATTTGGTTCATTTGACCGCCAGCCCATATACCGTTGTGGTACACCATTTTACCCCCGGAGGAGTCGGATGGCCGCCACAACAAAACCTGGGTTTCGGTGTAAGCGTAGGTTACTCCGCCAAATGGAGCTAAACTGCCATCAGTGAAACTGTTACCGGTTCCATAAAAACGGAACCCAGGATTATTTCCATCTGCAACCGTGATCTGTTGGGAGTTATTTAATGATAATTGCAAAAAATATTTAATTATATACATGTTATATTAAGTTTTATAAAATATTTTTCCCGTTTAATATAAAGATCTGCGGAATCTGATGGGTCATTAGCACTAGGGCTATTCGGAGACATACACAGTATGCATATCAATCACATAGCAGCAGTAATGAAACTAAAATATTAAAACAGGGACGATATTGCGATTGTAATATTGACTTAATGTTGTCTTATAGTAAAGGCCCGGTTTATAATTTCCTTCACAATAAACATTAATAATAATGTTCAAAGCTTCATGTATATTTATATCATTACCTCGGTTGACATCAGTATGTCATCTGTTTCAAATGTAGAGGAGAAGGCAATCTCGTAACTGCTCGTCAGTCCTATTCCCATGGTTAACGTGTGCTCAAAAAGAATTTCGGTTGCCGGAAATGTCCAACAAATGATTCTTATTTGGCCAGAAGCAAATCGCCAATCGTCGTTTAAGCCCCATCCGTCATATGCGTTAAAAACATATCCTGAAAAAGAAACAGTACTCAGTAACATTGTCGATATTTTATTGTTGATTTTATCATATTTGAAAATTTGGTTACAAAACAAGTCAATCGTATGTGCATAGACAAACATTAACATTTCCTCTGTAAGGCCCTTCTTAAAACTTCCTAGTAAGAATATTGCTATGAAACAATCAAGAACAGATATATATGGATAATTTCAACCAGAAACTGTTACAGTATTATCTGAGACAAACGTTCGCGAAAATTCATCTTTAATTATGACGGAAATGTCCAATGGTTTCTTACATTCATCGCCTGTATTTACACATAGAAAATACAATCTTGTTCAAGCAAAAATGACTGATCCACCTTTAGGTTTATAATTTATCTACAACGTTCATGTATCATATACGTAAACAAACCATCCCGAAAGATGGAATACTTTTTGTTGTCTGAATGTAAAAATAAGGATCAAAATGTAGTTTTTCGACACAATTAAGGGTTTGTAACAAAGCATCGTGCATACATATTTTCCAGGATGCACTACTGCGCGTGATGGAATATGACGAATATGGTTGAATCAATGAACAAGGAGACAATTTATATTTGTAATTATCCTATCAAACCTCACCTTCGCTTGAGGCCCATATCCGTATCAAGGTGGTGTCATACCCAAACAAAACACCACCAATGGACATAAACGATGGTATATTGTCAGATATCCCGGCGCCTCCTTCAATGAAATAGTGGAAATAAGCCCATTAGTAATGTTATAGATATTTTCAATCTGGGGCTTAGATATTGTTTTAGTGTATATTGACGTTTCATACTTTTCATGCTTCAATATTGAAAATGTGTACAAGTTACGTTAATGCATATACAAAACAATTGGCTACTTTTAATTTTTTTATTTTTCTATTTCATTCTAATTAATTAGTTAATCGCGTGTTGTCATGAAAGGTTAAATGAACAATGTTTGAACTTTATGTCTATTATTAAAAAACAAACAAACGTAGTGCAAAGGAAATGTATAGGAACTTTAAAATAATCTAACCAGAGCTGGTGGAGGTCAGCTTCATTAAGATTCAAAGTGTGAGATGCATGCATAATGACAAATATACATATAAACGAAGGGAAGAAGACGGATGGTGAATTCATGCTTTGTTATCGTTTAGATATTAAAAACGCAATTGTATTTTGAAGGAAGGATTAGCGAAACACACATGGTGAAATGGACATCTTTGTATACTACTCACATTTTATTAAAGATCACTTAAATTTTTGGCATATGTGAAAATAAATATTTTATTTGGTTTATACTCAGATTATTGAAAAAAAAATTCTTTATTCATCTTCAAGCAAAAGTTTCACAAATCGTAATAACAGTTTGAAAATTAGATACAGGAAAAGGGCTACCCTTATAATTTGTTAAAACGAGGTATTCACTAAAAAATGAAATTGAACAAAACTAAACTAAAACTAAATAAACAGAAATTGTTTTAGTATTGATAGTGAGATTCATGAGCATCATTTACAGCTTCACAACGTCTGCGCATGCCTTGAAAAAGATCGCGTGCCTGGTTTTGGGGGTAACGTGCCACTAAGCTACAAAAGCTGTTCCCAGCTACTGGAGCATTCTTGGCTGAACATTTCTGCCAGAGAGAGATGTCTGCAGCATGTCCCTCACATACTTGATGGGATATAGATCCGGCGAGCGGGTCGGCCTATCTATTCGTTGAATGTTTCTTTCTTGATGTAGATATTGCTCATTGCTCTACATGGCCTAGCAATATCGGCTAGAAGAATGAAATCAGGGCCGATAGCGCCAGCGTAGGGTCTAACATCGGCATCAAGGATTTCATTGAAGTAAATCCGGGCCGTAATGGTACCATTATGGAATACATGGAAGTCAATTTTCCCAAGAAGGCTTATGCCTCCCCGCATCATCAGTGAACCTCCGCCATATCGGTCATGTTCCACAACGTTACCTGCCTGGAACCTCTGCCAAGATTGTCTCTATACTCTTACACCTGTTATTGAAGTCGAGACTGAATATCTGGACTCGTCAGTAAAAATAAGAACCGATTCCCATTCCTGAAGAGTTCCAGTGCTGTGAGCTTGGGCCCAATACAATCGGTTCCTTACATGGCGGGCAGTTAAGGGAACTCGTATCGCTGGTCTACCTGGCCTTAAGCCAGCTTCGTGAAGACAGTTCCTAAAATCGGCCCAAGCATTTGTTGTAGCCCTAGAATGACCTCCAGCATGACGTCTGGAAGGACCTTCGTTAGTTTGGAAACAATTCCACATTCTGCCCACCACACTTTGAGGTATGCTGCAATCTGACGTTAAGACAAGCTAGCTTGCATCATCCCGATGCCCCTATTCATTTCACCGTCATTTCACCGTTGTCTGGTTTGTCGTTGTGTGATATTAAAACAAAAACGCGCAAAGAATATTCATCAAATCGATTTCCTTAACAATTAAAACAACTCCTCCCTTAGCCTAGCTTAACTTTTGAATGGGTGTACACCTGGAAAACGCGTGCACACGTTTTTATGGTTGACTGACCACACCAACACAGGATTATTTAGAAGGCTTACATATTCGCCAAAATCAGTACGGAAAGAAAATATAATATCCTTTCTAACATATTGATTTTTATTCAAAATATAGGTGATCCTGAGCAAAATGTGAGTAGTATATATAATTTAACATGTACATAATTATACGGTATTAGCTACGTAAAGTGTACATATACATAATAAAAGTTATAAATCTGTCAAAAACTTATCGTAAATGTAAATAAAAACGTCGTACAGCCAGCTATCGTATAATACAGAAAAATAAGTCGCTATTGCGGTACCAACATTAGCACTAATAAATTATATTAATATTAAAAATATGAATTGAAAAGAACCTAGTTTAATTCTACGTTCAGGAAATGTATATAAATCTAAGGAGCTTTACCTTGGGCGTCCGACCAGTAATCAGTGGAATCAAGGGCTACCTGTACTGTGACCAAGTCCGGATATACTCCCAAGTTATGTGGTATTTGGTGGTAAGCCGATGCGCCTGGGTCAAACATGGATAAGTTTTTTTTAAGGTTTGATATTTACATATCTCCCTTCTACAGCTTTGTAAACTCTGATTGCGTATAAATTAGCGTATACGCAATGAAAAAAGGTCTCGGCGGATTTATACTCTGTTTCAAATATGGCGCCATTCACAATTCAACGAGATAACTGTTCGATGGCAGTTTTTGTTTGTTTCCTTCAACATCTAGAAACATGGAAGAAATTCGGGATCCATTATGACTGATTTTACTACAAAGGGATGGTGGCAATCTTCTTATTCCTAACATGCTAATTCAAAACCCTGTGACGGTTAAGTAAACAGTGGCGGCTTCAATTTGCGATGTTCGACTGCATTACAAAAGGGGCAGTGTGTAAATGCGAATATATAACGACCGTTTGTAAATGAGTACAACAATGCTACTAATATATCTTTATTAAACATTTAAAGGCGATAAAAGGAAACAATCATGCTGTTCCCAGTGTATTTTCTAAATGAACCTATATATCTATGTAGATTCACTTTAACATTAAAATGAAAAGGCAATACTGCTTCCAGAATGAGGTAAAATAAACAGTTTATAAATAGTTTACAGTTGGCAAGTCGAGAAATAACAATAAGATACAAGCTCTAAACGAATTAAGACCGACATAACAATAGGGAAGACTGGGGCAAGCTAGGCACCCTTTTTTATTATTAAAGTCCGTTCTGGGGAGTATGGCAGCACGTCCATTTCTGAACATTATGTAACTTTTCCTGTCGGGAGATCGGATAGCCGAACGAGCCCCGCCATTTGGTAAGTTCGAACAGGCATTCGGGTAAGTTCGGCCCCCATTATAATCAGCTTAATTAGGACGTCATAGAGCTTAGCAACATAAGATTTTACTGCCAAATTTACAATTTCTTATATGTTACATGGGCCGAACTTGTCACGATATCATTGGCCGAACTTTCCAATAATTTCTTATTGTACAGCAATATGGTATTGAGTGATTGGCTTGACTTTTATGTATTATCTTTTGAAGCTGGCAGTATGTTAACGTTTAACCGTAAAAAAAGTAGCAATTCCGCTTTAAAAAGTTCGCATAACTAAAAGCGGGATCATGATTTTCTTTCTACCCTCTCAAAAATGATTTTATCCTGTTTAATGATTTTAAATTAGAGTTTTCCGCGCTATATTATCGTTGAATACCAAGCCAATAAACGGCTAAGATCCTAAAAGTTGTTAATATTAGCTCAAAAAGAAAACTATCAGAGGTGGCCGAACTTCCATAGCCAATCACGTATAGCGACACTTTTCATGACGTTATTTGTGATTGGCAAAGTCCAAAATGAAGTCAAACTTATACTTAAGATCGTTTCATGATCAGACTTTTTGTATCATTGATGATTGGTAAAAGTGTATTAACAATATAATTTTTGCATCAGTAACGCCATTTTATTCCAGTCAAAGCTAAAGTAGATATTTGTTGATATGATGGGTCAGGTGGCGCAGTGGATTGTGCGCTCGTTTTCACCAAGAGTGCACGGTCACCTGCCCGATTACGCGGGTTTTGTCCGGATACACCAGCTTCCTGTTTACATTAAGAATTAAATCCTCTGTATGCTTCCGTCAGGGCACAAAGAGAATGATTGAGATAAGGTGGGGAAAACTGTTTAGCAATTGCTATAGAAAACATGCATATTACATAGATGACGATTACAAGTTGTCGATAGTAAATGTATAAAAGTGTACATTGTACATGTTATACCTTGATGTAACTGAGATTGTCTTTATATCGATATGTAGTCACAATTACTGTTCCATCCTGAAACACCGGATTAAATTTCAAATTTTCTAACTGTCACCAAGGTGTGACAGGTAATGATGCCAAATAAAATTAAAATTTCTGTCAGCAACTAGTTATAAATCGGCACGCGTTGTGAAAAAGTAATACGTTGCTGGAAAAGGGAGTTGCACTTGGGTTTGATGTCAGGAAAATTATTGTTGATTTCGACATAAATGCATTTTTCGCTGTTTCTTTTGTGAGTGGTGATGCATAAATAAAAATTGAAAACACTAAAACCAGACTTTCAAAAATATTAGTTATTTTTTTTCAAATTCTCCGAAATAGAAATCAAAAGCTGATGAAATTTTATATGATGCACACAAATGTAAATACATGTACACGTTGACCTATTGGTTTAATGCCGGATCTTTTTGAAGATATCTCCCGGTAGAATTATTAACAGAACCGGGTTTATGACAAAAATAATCTTCAGAAAATATTCGCATTTTTACTTTTTGTCCCTATGGCAAAAAATGACAAAAAAAACAAAAAAACTTGAAGCACCGACAACGAGAAAAATGCAACGGACATCAATTCCAGAATTTTCCGGTTATTTATCGTCCTTCCGGAAAACACCGATGAAGGCCGATGGATTTTGACGTGAAAATCTCTGAACGAAGTTATCATATTTTATGTTATAGTCTTTTTGCACACAGAATGTATATTAGATTTCATCCAAAAAAACAAATAAAACATAAGGATTGTTTCTACTTTATGAAAATGTTCATGACTCGGTTAAATACAATTGTCTTTGCTTCAAGGATACACTTCCTGTTTCCCCACTGGAGGTCTACTTCCGGACAAAAACAATTGAAGGCAATGTGTAGCAAGGGTAAGAAACTCCAAATACGCACGCATGTGTTACGATTAAAGAGCTAAGCTCTTATTAACGTAGTAACCACGGCTACCGTAGGTACCAACGTGGCAACCCGTCTCGACTTTTCTTTATTTAGCAATTGAACTTTTTTTATAACATAATTAGACTTTATATGTTCGTTGCCAACTACGTTCATTCTACCGTAAACATCCCAAAATTAAGTTAAATCTTTCATTATTGCAGCATTTACTTTAAAACACGTTTTGTTCTCGTAAATACAAACAAGAGAGTACGATTCTAATTTGAAAAGGATGTTATGTCAACGTGAGATACATATTGTTTCTGAAATATAAAACATATATATTTTTTTCATCCAGTATACAATTCTTTAAAATCTTGATTTCCACAAAATTAAAAATAATAAATGTGAATGTTATTTTATGGTTCTTATCAAAATTAGATATTTCTATTTACAAAAAGAAAACAAATATGCATATCTCAGTATATATCGAATTCCGTAGAATTTGTGAGAAATGTTCTTTTCAAAAATATGTCTTTTAAAATGAATATATGCCATATATACAGAACGAAACAATCTGTTTATTTACTGGAACCACATAAGTTACCATGAATGACAAGTTGGATAAATTACGTATTTTCACAACTTACCTTTCGTCAATTTTTTTAAAAATTATAAATAAATGTCCAGCGATCTTTACCCTAACTATAAGTTCAACCAGTAGTTGAATCATTGAAAGATAATGGAAACTAAGTATGCCATTACAGAAACTGGCAACTCATGGTGATATGTCTTTCGAAATCATATTTCAATATGGCTAGGTAACATACTACTTATTAATGTCCACTGATGGGAAAATGCTGGAGGACCAATGTCACACAGCGTCCAGGCTCGAACCTTGACCTCGCCGGAGATATACGATCCTCCAATAAGAGTCGAGCCTGTTCGTCCAGCGCCACCTGCAACATACACAAATTTTGTATCCACCAAAGTGTCATATTTACACAATCTATTTAACGCCATCATGTCGTGTTAATAGTGTTTATAAAATGCCATCCTGTTTTATATGTAGGATGTGTAGGATTGCCTTCGTGTCGCATAAATAAAATCTATGAACATTTCATGCAGTTTTTCGTACCCATCAACATATTTTTGAGGGGCATAATTTAATCAATAGTTAATAACATTTTAATTTTACTGCACGCAATTTATATTTTCACAACAGTATTAATAAAATCTAATATTGAATTAAACGGATCTTACCTGTGAATGCCACTAGTCCACTTGTTTCGGCAAGCATTGAGCCCTCCCCGTCTGGTGCATACACTCGTATGTCTACAGCATTGTAAATATACACAACTCCACCGTACGAACTGGCAGAATCGTCATCTCGATGTGCTGAACCGGAACCAGTAAATATGTAATAGTTTCCATTATCCACAACCCTTATCTGAACATCTACCTTCACCGGATATTCCCCGAGGTCATGTGGAATGACAATTTGACTCCCTGCTGCTGCCTGGGCGGTCAACGTTAGCCATGCACTCTCAAAGGTCGGTGCATTCAAACCCTCCACACTAAAATCTGAGTAGACAATGAAGTAAAATCAGGTCATACAGATTATCAGGTAAAAACAAGTAATTACATCACAGTGTCAGTAACAGACGACAAACATAGGTACTATTATAAAAAATAAAACAATAAATTCGGAGACGAACGAAGGAGATATGATGCAAGCATCACAGGAACAATGCAAAACAATCGTGAAAATCTACTTTAAAAAAGAAAGTATTTTTTCAGTAAAACGAGATAACAATATAATTAAGATATGCTTATAAAAACTTAACAGAACATTGCTCTTAAAAACAAACTACATTGTACGATTAACTCATTATACCTTTATAATAGTGAGTTTTGCTTTGGATTTTGAGGTTATGTGTCTAAGTCATTGATCATTTTGACTTTGAGATATAGGTTCCTCATTAGAGTTAGACGCAAGAATAAACAGTTTGGTTAAATGACAAAATTCAGTCAATCCAAACGTCAGATGAAGTAAAAATAATGATAATATAGAGGATTTTGTTAAATTTCACAACGCATTCTCTATTTTGTACTTGTTGTGAATATTTTTTATCATATCTACTTCAATATATTTTTGATTTTACTCCAATGGCAAAAACCGGAATACTGACCACTGCAGCAAAACTACTGTAAATTGTTTTTTTGTGCATCTGGTAAGAATAAGTCGAGTGACATTTGTTGGAATGTTACTGTGACTTATACCCGGAATATTATGAGAACAGACGTGGAAGCTATCACATGTGGTTGATACGTGTTATTTATAGATTACTGTGTTTATATTTTGTTCACAATTGAAATTTGATCGAAACAATTCCAAAGAAAGTAAACTTTTCCAAGCACACAGAATAATGGTCAATATTGTAGTATACAACTGTTACTGTATTTAAAGGCTATAATAAATTGTAAAGAGTTAAATGTAACATAATAACTATTTATAAGGTGTAGCATCATGCTCCGTTGATCTCTGTGTGTGTAAATGATAAACTATCGAAAGAAAATATTTAATCATTGAGATAATACTTATCAGAAAAGATTTTAATCCATATATATTAATTCGATAAACAAGTTGTGCACAATTGTGTAAATTATATACATAGAGTAAGTTCTGTTTATATAAACTATGGAACAGGTTTTGAACAGTGACTGAGCTGTTGATTATAGGAAAATTTGTTTATACACTTTTTAGTCAATTCGAATACGCCACCAGTAAGGAAGATACAAAATGTAAATAAACACTACACATTCTATCAATAGATACAATAAATAGGTGTGTAATGATTATATTTGTGACATATATTTTTGTTTCAAATTGTTTACGATCTTTTCTGCCGCCATTCAAATGTCCAAACGTCCAAACAAAGCGTCTCCCAGTACCAATTAATGGGGAAAAGAATTGGAATTCCTGGCAGAAATTGAGTCATGTATGAAAACGGCAATGCCCTTTCGGAACGTCTTATGTTACGTGTCTTCATTAATAAATGGACATTTCAAATTTGATCAGGTGAAGGAGAAAAGCCGGTTAGCTGCTGACTTAATCATTTCGTGTATTTCTCGAATTATTTGATAATTTCTCCTAAACTATAAAATTTCATTTTCGTTTAACGTTTTAACAAACTATTCATTTTCATTCAAGCATATTTTGTTGACACTGGATAGTCAATGGGCACAGGTTCTTACAACTTAAAAGGCCCTCTCCAAAACTATTATTTCATGTAGTTGAATTAGTATTTTGTTTAAGGAGCATATATTTCTTTTAAATAAAATGAAAAGGCAAAGCCGTTAAAGAGCGTTGCTTTTGTCAATCTCTGATATTTACTGATTCAGAATGAAAAATACTGATTTCAGAATGAGATATGATAAGCTTTACTTAAAGTTGGCAAGTCGAGGAATAACAATAAAACACAGGCTCTAATGAAATTTCAAGACCTTCATAACAATTAGGGAAGACCAGGGCAAGTCCGTTCTCGGAAGGACTGTAGCATGTCCGTTTTTGAAGAATTATTTAACTTTTCCTGCCGGGAGATTGTATGGCCGAACAAGCTCCGCCATGCGCTAAGGTCGGGCAAGCATTCTTGTCAGTTCGGCCTACGTTGGAATCAGCTTAGGTATGACGTCTTAAAGAATACAACGTCAGATTTTCTCACCATTTTTACGTATTTTGTTATGTAGAAAATACGTTTGCTTAAAAATCGTCTAACAAGAAGGAAACGAGATCATGATTTTCCTTTTTCCCTCTCACAAGTAACTTTCTCCTATTTAGTATGTACTTGGTTTGCGATGTGATAGGATTATTAAGAGATGAATCAAAACAGCTTCACTCTACTTTTCAAACTCGTATGTTGGTGGTCTGAAAATCATAATTTATTTCGACATTAATGCATTATCGATCGTTTGTTTTATGGGTGGTGATGTATAAATAAATTATAATGATACTATAACAAGACTTTAAATATATTGGTATTTTCGTTCATATTCTCAACAATTTGTTATCAAAACCTGATAAAATATTAAAAGATGAAAAAATAAATTTACAAATAGATCCATTAGCTTGATTCTGGCTCTTAAAGAAAATATCTCCAAATGAAATATTAAATTGGAATCTGATTGATGACAAACAGAATCTTTAGAAAATATCAACATTTCACTAATATCAAAAGTGACACGGAGAGAAAGATAATGCAGCAGGCATCAGTTTCAAGATTTTCTGGTTAGTTTTCACCTTCCGGAAATAAGCGATGAAAGCCGATGAAGTATGACGTGATTGTGACGTCATAGTTTGGTTATCTCTGCACAAAGTATTTTGCATGTTAGTATCACATTTTATTTGATGGACTTTTTCACTCAGATTGTAGTTTTTATCAAAATTTGAAAATATAGAAATATAATATCTATTCTGTATAAATAAATATTCAGTTTCTTTTATTTTCCCTAACGGATGATAAGGTTGAAACAACTTGTCGGTTCCTTCCAAGCGTAAACAAATAAGGGTAATGTGTAGCAAGGTGAAGCAACTCTGTTTACTAACGCATGTGTTACGATGAAAGGGCTTCACTCTTGTTATCAACTAATCATCTCTAGATTTAAACTGGTTGATCTTTTAGCATCTTGCTAGCTCTGGAAAATGAACGTTTGCGTAAAAACCTAGTGTAATGCTGGACACATCTTGTCTTTTGCTTTGTCTACGCTCTTATTAATTTGTTTATAGTTAACGTTTTCAGCGTAATTTGTTCATTTGTACTTTTAAATGTTTATTATGATTCCGAGTATAGTTATATGTATACAAATGTCTTTATTCAACAACCAGAAATATAAAGCAGCCGTGGTCAACTAGATGAAAGGGTTAACAAACAATTTTATTTTATCTTGAAATATAATTGCTTTAACCAAATAATAATTCGTTCACAATAAAAATAATTATTCTTTTTAAACATTTGAAAATCAAACTCTTATATCCTTTATCGATGCCATATTATCTCATCCTGGTACACATTATGCACCTTATATTTGCTACATTATGTAGAATTTCATTTATTGGCGTTTTGCTTTGAACTGACACAGACACAAACCGTTTCTCTAGTGATAAAAAAGCAACATATAACCAATAGGTTGTGACACAACATCGTTTTGAGGGAAAATATAGCAGCAGATTGCAGCTATAAATCGTTTTGCGGAAAATAAACCAACAGTGTGTGCCACATCATCAATGAGGAAAAAATGTAGTAAAGTTGTGGCAAAGTCGTTTGTGACACCCACCGTGATGTTTGCGTAAAACCCAAGAGTAAAGCCAACTAATGATCTATAGAACAGTTTTATAAACATTGTAGAGGATACAGTGAACACGTTTATACTCATAGGAAGAACATAATAAACAGGTTTATTACCGAAAACGAACTACATATAGTTAGAAATTCGCTCATGATGGCGAACGTTAAATATATATAACTTGATCGAGTATCCAACGTAAGACAATCATTACTACACTTATGTACCAAGTCGTTTACTGTTTATCAAAACAGAACCAGAAACCCTAGTGCTTCAAAACGCTCTAGATTTGTTAATCAACTATTAATCTATAAATCCAAAATGAAATGGAAACATATTTTATATTTTACAACTTAAATTTGTAAACGATAATATGGCAGCAAGTATCAACAAAAGTGATTTATGTATTTTCTTTTTGTATTTTTTTCAATAATAAACATAAACATATGTAATGATAAATCCCATTAGAATATTTACATCAATTTATAATACAAACTTTGACAGTGATAATATCTTCTGAAATTAGTCTAAGACGGAAGTATTAAAAGAAACAATTATACTATAATAAGTATACAAAAGGTAGACTCTTGAGAAAAGTATACTTACACAAAAATGATACGATGACGCTGAACTTCAACAAAAATCTGAAAGCCATTTCAAATGAATAGAGGAATAACTCCCCTGGGTCTAGTGTATGTTCATTGAAGGGCGCATCAGGTAATACGTCTTATATATTAAAAAATATCGTCAGATAACAAATTGAAGGAACCAATTGAATTAATCTTGAAATATCAATAACTATAATGTATTGATTAGTACGGATCAGAACCTACTGGTACATGTAACAATAAAAAAGTGACTCAGCATGTACCATGGTCAGAGTATAGAGTTTGTTTAGGGAATTACGAACAAACAAGTGAATTATAAATACAAATCGTTTTATTATTAATGTGTACCAATAATGGGCGTCTATAGAAAAAGTAGCTTTGTAGGTCTGAGACGATTTTCAGAAAAAAAACAGGCTGACCATTCACCGATATATAGGGTAAATAATATATTAATTGTTAGGGCAGCCATAGCGAACTAGAATAGGACATTCACCGATATATGGGCTAATAAACATGTCAACTGTCAGGACAGCCGTTGCTAACTAGAACAATACATTCACAGATTGTGTCCAATTATATGTACATGATAATATCACCGTATCCACGAAGTTTTTCATATACAAATGTACGAGGGACATGAACACTTTTTATATAAATATGATTACTTGAGCAATCATTTAAATATGAATAAATATTGTAATTCATTATATGTACAATACGATAACACCTATAGAAGTGTGTCCATTACAACATAAGCATACAAAATAGTGTACAAAGCGATAATATCATACAAAATCAAAATCAATACAATTAATTACTGTAAATTTCCGTTTTTTATATTTTCTATCTGAACAAAACAAATGTATATTTTAGATATATAACTGATAACAATAACAACAAGAGCCGATTGGAGGGCCCAATATACGCCCGTCGTAATGTTTAATACTTGAGAGGGAGGTACAATTTTACTTTTTATGCTGTGTTAAATATGAATTTATTTTTTGAGGCTGTGCAATTACTAGTATTCTGATGACTGAAGGTCTGATATCTGTAAAGAAGATATGGTGATAAGAGGCAAAATGTTGCCAAAATTATGGCAATACGGGACGAATCACCTTATGTTGACACACAATAGTGCACACTTTAAAGTTGTGTTTGCAAGATTTAGTTCAGGGAGGTTAAGAAGTAGGCTTAAATCTATGGTTCAGACGACAGAAATGAAAATAATTCACCAATAAGAAAAACACTGCTGGTGACCGAATTGTTGAAGATGCATGTAAAGGTTGATTAGTATATGTCCCGATTTGATGATAGCAATATCGGGGAATACTTGACCTTGACCTACTTTTAAATATGGAAATGTAGTAACTGTTTATTTCCCGTTACACATTCCATTTCGTATATGCATGAGAGGGGAAATTAATGTATAATAAACTTGGAGCAGGGATATTAAGGTCTCTAATAGGTATTTTTATAAGGATATAAATGGAATTTTGCAAATAGGGATGTATGAGTTTGATAATGGTTTATTAATGTAATGTTTGACAAACTGGATAATTTTAAGCTAAGTTGGATACAATGAAAGAAAATAGTAACTGGTGGTTTTCTACCTTACAACCCAATCGCGGAGATAACAACTCTACAATTAACGTACAAAAAATT